>CAEFZX010013773.1:0-69854 GCA_903066825.1 Alfaro cultratus | reverse complement strand
TATATATATGATAACAAAACTAATGTGGGCCCAAACGAACTCTAGCCGAGGGGCCCACATCCAACCAAATCAACAGATTTTTAAGTAGTTGAAAATTTAAGTAAGAAAATGAACTGAAACTGAACCTTTGATTTCAGTCTTAAAAGTGTGACTCCCACTTAGCTCCAAAACTGCATGCAGTGGCGCCAGACGTGTCGCCACACATGAGCCGTCTATCTGTGTGCCTTGTCAGCCCGTATTCGTCCAGGAAACCCCCTTCAATCGCACCCAACCTCTATTCTAGTGCCAACGTTTTGTGTTAAATGTTAACAACTTGGCCTGATCTATTTAATCGGCAACAACAAAACTGTGTTGACTCTAACACTTGCCTCCATTGTGCCCATTATGTGCCTGCCCTCACTTGAAGATTTATGTATTTTTGATATTAAATTCCTTCTGTCATCAAGACTGCTCTCTTGTTGACTTTTCTTGACCCATTGACCCTGTTCCCCAAACTTTCCCATATTTAAGGCGGGAGCCGCAGCTTCCCTCCCGCAGGCTCCTTCTGCTGCTCAATTCTCTGTGGCTCCTTCTGTTGGCATGTGCTGTTTGCACTGTTCTTGAACTTCAGTGAGCTGCCCTGTCCCCGTCCTGTACTCTGAACCCTGCACAATAATCTTCCTTGAAAATAACAGCTCAGTGTTCATGAACTTCTGAAGTCATTTGAAGAAAACCAGATGACTTTGAGGTTTTAAGGAGGCAGCAGCTGATCCTTGAGGCGCTAAACACTTCAGTTGTGTTCTACAACCCTCCCCTCCACAGACAGAGAGTGACGGATGTCCATACACCTTTGCTATATATGACGTCCATGTTGCCTTTACAAGACTCCCTCTGGCTGCCCAGCTTGCTAATTAGTTAAACAAACGCTAATACTAATGATCCCACTGGCCTGGTGAGCTCTGGGGTTTTTGTTCGCCTACTTTGCACCAGCTTCTCCTGCTGGAGACTTGGCCCCACTGACCTGAGCTATCATGGCACTGCGAAGACTCCTGGACCGCCCTGGCCGGAGTCCATCCCCCCCAGGGGCCAAAGGGCAACGTCCAAGGCCCGGGAATGCCACCACCAGCTGCTTGCAGTGACACCATTTACAAAAGAAGCTTGGTGAACCATCCTTCTAAGGGCTGTCAGTGTTGTGAGAGAGCTGGACTGACATGCATTTGCTCACTGGACCAAAAAGTGGAGGTCTGGACTATGAAAAGAGTTAAAACTCTTATGCTGTTATAAATACAGATTAAATAAAGCATGAAAAGTCTGTGCTTTTTGAGAAAATCTCTGCATTAGTAGATGTTTAAAAGTCAGTTTCAAATTCTTCCGAAGCAAAAACAAGATCGAATGTAGACAAAGTCCATTTCTGATCAATCAAGCACAGGAATATTACGGTTATTGAACCAGATATTGCCACTTTTAGAAAATAAAATCAGTATCTCCATAAATCGTTTTAGCCAAGTGAAGTATGAAATGCTCTAAAATTTCTTAACAGAACCCTATGATGAGATATTTAATTTCACTTTGGGATCAATAAAGTATTTTTGAATTTCTTTGGATTGAATGACTTTGGTCTTGAAAAAAGATTCTGTAGACCAACATCAGCACATGACACAGTTCTCCAAATAATTACTGATTGGAGAAACTTCACACTGGACTTCAATCAAATTGGATTTTGTGCCTCTCCACTCCTTTTAGCTCTGGGTTCTTGATTTTGAAGTGAAATGCAAAATTTACAAAGAGAACTTTGTAAATTTTCTCAGTCCTTGATCTCCTTAGTTTAGCATATTAGTTTCATGCTAAATTAATATATTGACACTAAATTAGTTTAGCATTAATACAAGGAAAGCAACAGTTGTAGTCCACATCCTGACTGGGACATGTCTGTGTGTGGTGGGACTTGATGCACTGACTTCAGCTGCAGTCCACAATCATGTTCATCTTCTCAAAAATTCTAATCAGACGACTTTTCCTCACAATCCTAAGGCTACACTTTTGCTTGTGCAGCTTGTTCTATTGTACTTTTCCCTTCCATCTAACTTTCCAATAATATGCTTATAAAATAAACACCAATTATTTATGACCTGTTGTGGCTTACCCCATATGTGGGTGTTGGTGACTGATGATAGTCTAAGCTGGCTATATTATGCATTTATTTAAACTATTTGGTCTTATCAAAATTTCCTGAATCTGAAATTTGGACTTAAGTCATAGACATTAAAACTCGTAGAAATAAACACCTTAAAATATAGAATATGAGTTTCACTTAAAAATTGTAACTTTTCCGTTTGTTCTCATTTATTGTGATTGGGCTGCTGATTAAATATTATTCATCTTTATTTCAGACAAAATGACTCAATATCACTTAAAAAAAGAAAATATGTCAACGCGGATATTTGGCTAAAATGAAGTCAGACTCTGGATTTTTTATCATCAAACAAAATGTTGGTGGAAGTCCTCATATTCCGGTGAATAAGGTGACATAAATTGCAGGGCTTGGACAGTCCCTTGGCTTTCCTCCTCCTCCTCCTCCTCCTCCTCCTGCTCAGCGCGCAGTGCGGTTAACACCGGCCCCATTACACGGTGTCATCCGCGGCTCTCGGTTGTTATTCGGACAATGTCTGGCCATTTACCCTAGCTGTGTCTGCGCGCTCTGCGGAGGTCTCGACAGAAATTGATACTAATTGCAGGGACTGTACACTGCTGGCTGCCGGAGCGCCTGCAGGCAGCTGAAGGACCTGCTTGTCACCGCCTAATTGACAAGGGCTTGTCTGTCCTGGGAGCAGCTGGTCCTAAGCACTGGCGCACAATCGCAATCTTGACACGGCCTCCACTCGCCTGGAGGAGTTTTGAGGGGAAACGCCGTTAAAGGGAGATTTATTGAATCTCCCTTTGGGTGACGGTGTATTAAGTACGCAATATAGGCTTATTTCCACGGGTGCAAAGGGGAGCCACGCTCCTGGTATTAATAACAGAAGGTCGCAATTAGGCCAGACAGGTGACATTTCTTGTGACATTATAAATCACCGCAAACAAGACAGGAGTGAGTAAATAAAAGCGCAGGGAAATGGGTTTTAGGGCAGCGTTATTTTACTTTGCGCGGCTACAAGGCGCACAGTGAGCTTATGTGCACAAATTGCATAAATGCAGGAGGGGCGTGTGTTTCACCAGTCATTCTACTGACTCAGACACAAATAACATCGACTCTCACAGTAAAATGATCGATTCATTACTCTGGTCTGTTTCTATTAAAGCATGCCATTATAGCTGAATGCATCAAGAGGAAAAAGCAAAGCAAGTATTGTTTTGGTCTGCGAGTGAAAAAGGGTTTTCCTCAACTTTCCCACTGCCTGTAAAGAAACGCTGCTTTTCTGGCCCCTTTTGAACTGAAAATCCTGATTTTTCCCTGGTGATCTCCGGACGCGCTCCTTTCTTTCTCAGAAACAATGACAACACTGGAGCACCCCGCCGGTGCGCCGCGGTTGGGGATCTCTCGGATTGTTTTGGACATCTTTGGATTTCATCAATCAAAATGACTGCGGTTTTCCATAAAAATGCTGAAATTTGGTGCTGGAACCGAGCGAGCAAGGTAGAAAATACGAAGCTGTCCTTCTCGATGATAAATGGCCATCCTTTGATTGCGCAAATAGAGAAATTCGTGCCGCAGCACTGAGAAACAGGCTAAGGTTGTTGAAAGAGGGAAAGTGTTGTCTTGCGTCAGATCATGACAGAAATAAAAAGCAGGCCGACATTAGGCTCTAAAAGCAAGTGCATTTTCCCAAACCAAGGAAATCTGGGAACTTCATAGCAAATAATCTGTCCTGGGAAATACACAGGGAAATGAAACCAAGTGGCCATTTAGCACAATTATTATCACGTTATAAACTATACTGAAAACATAACATTCAAAAGGTTTTCTCTTCCGTGTTTTACACTAACACTCTGATTGACAAACTAGCTATCCTCTTACTGAGCTATGGCAGTAGCAACCTGAATTACAACCCATAATAAACGCATGCAGCTGCTCCAGAGTCCTTACTCCTATTCCAAACGCATAATTGCCTATTACTATGAAAAAGTTCACTTACCACACATTAATACCTAATTATCTATAGTTAAATCAACCCAGTAAAAAAGTGCTTATTTTCCTAAAAAGCAATAATAGTTTAATATGGACATGTCTCAAGGTGTTTTTTTTTTTTTTTCAAATGGCCTTAATGTTACACCTAATTATTCAGCATTGACATTTTGTCCTGCCTGGGGTCAGCAGGTCAACAGTTGCAGATTAATGGCATCTAGGGGAGGAAAAAGGAAAAGTGACTGTAATACCTTTGTATTGGTTTATAATTTGGTTAATGATTTATTTCTAATTTGTTTTTGACAGATTTTATTGAAAAGTTCTCAATTAAAGGTCAGGACTTATTAATCCCTGACATCCACTAAAATGGTGCTTTAATTTATTATAGGAAAAGCAGCTATGTAAAGTAATTGCAGGCTGGCTATGAGTTCTTACACAAACCAAAACAAAACAAAACAAAACCAACCATCTTATTGTGCTGAGCTACTCATAAGTGAACATGTTGATGTCCTGCATACCAAAGTGGACTTGATCTTTAGGTCACATGCTGATGCTCAGGCATTCTCCTTCAGCATTTTCTTTGGTGGAAAGCAGAATTTATGTTAGTTCTCCAAGTTGTGACACAACAAAACAGGCCTGGAGCATCACACTGCCGCTACCATGTTTGACTGTGCATACATTCTTTTTCGAAATGCGAGTTTTAAACTAATGCAATGGGATGCAGACCTTGCAAAAAGTTTGACTCTTGTTTCATTCCATGACATATTTTCCCAAAGGTTTTGGGGATCTTCAAGATTTTGGAGGATGTGGGACAGGTTTTATACTCTTTTGGCTCGGCAGTGATTATAACATGGAACTCACCAACGGATGTCATTTTTGTCCAGTCTCCTTCTTACTGTTGAAACATGAATTTTGGTGGTAACTAAAGCAAAGGAGACCAATAGTGCTTTAGATGATCTTCTGGGTTCCTCAGAAATGTCATTGATGTCTTCTTGGAGCAATCTTGGTAAGCATTCCGTCGCCACTGTTCCATGCTCTCTGTATTTGTGAATAATGGTTCTCAGTTTGGTTTCCTAGAGTCTTATAAATGGTTTAATAATCTTTTTTACACTGATGGATGTCTTTGACTCCATTTTTAATCTGTTCTTGAATTTCTTTAGATTGTGACATAATGCATTGCTGTTTGCGATCTGTTAGCCTACTTCATGTTGTCAGACAGTTTCTATTCATATGATTTTTTAACTGTGGCTGGGAAAATTGAGCCAAATTGTTAGATCCTTAAACATCTAACAAGTGGGGGAATGATGTTTTCCTGTAGAGTCATGTTGGTTTGAGAACTTTCTTGTAAAACTTTTGATAGTAACGTTTTAGTGATGATCTGAAATATATAAGACTGACAAAATAAGCAAAATCAGAAGCAATATGTAAGGGGGGAAAACTTACTCACAGCACCATGTATCCAACATCCCAATATATTATTAAAATAAATAATCATTCTCTGTATTTGTTTCTGAACAGCAGAATGATTTTTAGTCTTCACGTTTTATCTATCTGGACAGGAATGTTCTTATTTCCATATAGCTTATTTTCAGTATGGATTCCATCCCCTCCATCCTCTTCTAGCAGATATAACAGAACTGACTGGCTTGTCGAGCTTGAAGAATTGTTTAATTTCAGGGCCCTGGCGTTTCCTGAGGTGAGGTCTGCATTGGCTGCTAATAGAGATCTAATTGATGGGCCGAGTCCCGTTTCCGTGCTCTCTCTCCTTTTATTGCGCCCTGGCGTCTGCTGTAAAATAGGTCTGTAATCAGATTCCGCCTATTCCTCCTGGAGCAGGATGAGAGCTCAGGGCTGCAGAGAAAGACGGCGATGGGGGCCAAAAAGAAAGCGAAGAAGAGAGAAAGAAATCATTATTAAAAAAGTTAAGCCTTGAGAAGAAATGCAACATACTGGTGATACTTGATGAAAGAGAGGATAGCCTGCTAAGGAAACATATATTGTGCTCTCTTATGGGGTTTCTTTTCTTTAAATAAACCTGTTATTTACACCGAATCTTAGTGTGGTTTAACACTCTTCAATGACTAGTTTTCTTTTTGAAATCTGTTTCCTTTATTGGTTTGCAACGTTTTCATATCCTTTTTCATAAATGCAAACCTACAGGTTATTATAAAGCATTCTTAAATGCTTCCAGCAAAATTATGTCTTTCACACTTACAACTCTAACACTGCAGTAGCTAGTGTGTTTTTCACTTAATTTCTGACAATTAGTTCTCAAAGTCATTTCAGCTCCTAAACCTCAAAATAATAATCCAGAGAAGCTCTATTCTGAGCATTGTTAGTTCAAGTCTAAAAATATAGTTAATGAGGCAGTTAATAAAGGGCACAAAACACCAACAGCTTCCATCCTGATTCAAATGCTCTACATCGGATCCTTAGTTAAACTGTTGCTCTTTGTTGGTGTTTCATGGGACTTTATATCTACAGAGTGAGTAAAGCTGTACAGATTGTCCAAAATATTTTTTTGAACAAATCTGAGTTCCCCACAAATTAGTTCTTCCATCCCTAACAATGACTTGAACAGAGGTAGAGAGACTGTATTGACTGATGCAGTCCCTGCCTCTCTGTGACATGTGCACCAGTGACACACTGACCATTAAGCTCTACAACATTTAAAGCAAATGAGGTTAGTAAGCAGCAGAACGGCCTTTACTGAATGTTTCATTCAATCAATTACAAGAAAGAAAATCTCAAATGATTTGAATGACTCACTAATAAAAAAATATCTTTGAGGAACACGTTTTTATTTCATACCTTCATTATATTCAGGGGTCACATTTTGCACAGGCACAGTTTTTGTAATCGCACAACATCCAGTAATTCAAATTAAGTGGAATGGTGAAGAATGAAGAATGATCAGTAGAAAATAAAGAAAATAAACCCAGAAAATCATTTTTTTGTGACTATGTCAAAGAATGGTGAAGCAAATACACACTACAGTAAGAGTTAGGTTACTATTACACCGTGACGTCCACAAAAGTTTCACAGACTGATAAATTTCTCATTCTTGAAATAACATTACCTGCAGAGGCAATCAATCTTTCCTATTAGAGCAACAAGCAGATGCAGTGTGCTAAATCATCCTCCACAAACTGAAGTACAGATATAAAAAAATGCCAAATGAGACTGTGTCATTATTTTCCAGTGATGAAACAATTCAGAGGCTCTTACTATCTATATAACTAGATTTGAATATTAACAGAAGATCCTAACTGAGTCCTGTTTGGATGAATTTGTGGACTTTTACACAACTTCTGTGAGGAGATTACTTGCTTTGAAATCGACTTGATGTCAAAGATATATATATATATATATATATATATATATACTTTGAATTGAGTTTCTCTTTGGCAAAGACACAGAGTTTCAGGTTAATTCCTCTACATATCCAGGCAACAAACAAAAATCTTTTTCTTGGTACTACATAAATCACTTCTGAACAAAAGTATTAAAGATCAAACTGATCAATGGAGCAAAACATCCTTGAAAAAGTTTGATCCAAACATAAATAAAAAAAATACAGTATTTATTACAGTTGTTGCAGTTTTAGAAATGGGCTTCAACAAAAACCAGAACACTGAAATATCTAATAATTCAAAATAAGAACAGTCACATTAAAACAGAGTCATAAACCCATTATCACAGTAAACTGCAAGGGGTAATGCAAAATTATGGAATGAATGGGATGTAGTCCAAAGCAAAGACAGCATCTGTTCAGTGCCCAGGTGAACTCAGAGCAGAGACATCATATTATACTCCACTGTCCATGTAATCTGACAAATACATTGATCAGCAGAATTTGTTCAGATTGTATACAATACATTTGCTTGTATTTGAAGCAGTGAATGTATTTGGTAGACCTATATGAAAATCTCGAGAAAAATACACCACAGGTGGAAGTTCTCAGTTGTAAGTCGTGTCTCTTTGAAACACAACTGCAGAATCAAAGCCTCAGTGATGTTTCAGATCGTCTATGATCTGACAGGATAAAGTGATCCATAATAGCAGGTTAGATCTTAACTGCAGACCTTTGACGTGAAAGTGTCCATAGTCAGCAGGGTTAAGGCATTTAAGACTGCAGTTGTATGTATATATTTACACTGGACAAAGATGGTTCTACATCTTAAACTTCATTGTGAGAGTGACACCAAAGTCACAGCTGTCTGCTCAGCCTGTACCCACCCACTGGGGTCCGTCAGGGCTCTCTGTGAATGATCATGCAGAGTCATGACTGAGTCTGCAAACATACAACAATAATATTCCAGTTCAGTGAACCAAACATGCAGCAGTCTAAAAGAAAGTGTCAGATAACCATCAGAAGAAAAAAAGCAATGACGTTTCCTTTTAAGAAACAAGTGGGGGAAAGCCTGTGTTTTCCATTTGGGCAAGTTATCTCTCAGAAACCACAAAGAAAAATATCTGCAGCGATATTCTGGTGAGAAATAGCTATATTCATTCTTCTCAGATCCTTACTTCTCCTTTTTGTCGTTTGTATAGACACTATAATTATTAGTGCAGTGTTTTGTCCCAGAAGGCCATAATGAAAACCATAGATTTCTGGGTGGAACACAGTGGTCCAAATGAGCCAAATATAGTTCAAACCTGGACTAAATGTACTGTACTGCGTTACTGCACTTCAGCACAGGTGAAGTGTTTATGTAAAAACGGAGTTTTCATTCATTTAGATGTTATTGACTATTACAAAGTATCGAACAATACCAGTAACAATCTTTTTAAATAAAAAATATTTCTGTTAATCCTTTTAGAACCTTTCAGATGGTGTTACATGACCCATTGTAGGCTCCAGACCCAAACTTTGGGAACCACTAAACAAATTGTGGTTTACTGATGATTCTTCTCCATATCTGGTAGATATGCACAAAGGCTGCAAAGAAAAATTATATTTTTCTTTGTCTTTGCGGACTATGTCTAATGGTAAAGGTGAAAAACTGAAACAGCTCTCATCATATTTGGCTGGAGTTTAAGGCAAAGTTTTAAGAGGAAAGGGAAAGTGGAGAATTCCACATTTAGAAGCTACAGAATAAGAAATTGGTGTAGTAGTGATTTAGGCATGGCTTTTCACCTAAAACATAATTATTTCTTAATTACATTTAATATTTTTTACTCTGTATATTTTACATATGGTTCTTCTGCTTAATGGGATTGTTGTTTTGAAATAGTTCTCAACTTTTCTTTCTTCTTTCAATCCAGTTTTAGTACCATCAGCATGTGCTTCATGCCAAAAAAAAAAATAATAATTTAAGCTGAAATAAGAAATAAATGTATTTTCATGACTCAGTGTTCAACCTAATCAAATACCACACAGGCCAAAGTACCATTGTGTTCAAACTGTCAGTCAAATCAGACTGACAGCAACAGACACAAACTGATCCTCTATTTTCCTTCTCTCTCCTCTATTTCTCTTCCCATCGCCTATAGCTTCCTGGAAGGCTGTGATTGGCTGGCTGTCTGGGTAGTGATAGCAGCCCTGGAGCCGAGGATGATTGATGACGGCGGGGGCAAGGCCGACACTGGCAGCATAAAGCTCCATAGACGCCTCAATAAAGAGCCTGGCCAGTGGAGAGCCTGGGCCCCTCCGCCTCCGAGGACCCACGGCTAGAGGAGTGCATGGAGAGAGGCAGAGGAAGAGAGGGAGAAGGAGAGGTGCTCTGTTGTCGGATAATCTGTTTAGCTGTTGAGCCAGCAGCCGTCTGAGGCTGGATAAGTGCTGCGACGGATGTGTGTGGGGTGAAAATAGCAGGGGTTGGCTGGTGGAGAGCTGGAGGGGAAAAAGAGGCAGAGATGGGGGGGTAAGGGTTGGAGGGGGGGCTCATAATGGGAAAAAAGGGAAGAAGATGAAGCAGAGGGGAAATGGGAGGCTGGCTGTTTACGCATGCTAAAAATGATCAACGAGCCAAAAAAAAGTTGACCACAAGAAAGTGAGCGATGTGATCCCTCACACTTCAACATTGGTGGTCATGACTCAGCCAGCCAATGCATAACTGCGGTGACCTTTGGTTTGGCAGATCAATGAGACCCTGCAACGTTGGATTCCTCGGGTGTTGCATCTACTGATGTGCCTCCAGACCACATGCAGCCCTGTTGTAACCCCCATCTCACAGCAGCTCTGAAAAACACAATTAGGCACCAATCTGCTCCTACCAAGCCAGCTTTCAGTGAGTCCAGCATGGCTACACGGAATCCTGCAGACCCTCCTGGCTGGATTTGGCAGGATGGAGGTCAGAAAGAGACGAGTGATGACAATGACGACCACAAAACTGGGAGGGGTTTTGTCTGACTGTTGAAATTTTAATGTAAAGTTTAACATATTGATGCAGTTTCTGATAATAAATCTAGCATGGTTTTATAAAATGTATCTGTTTGTTGTGTTTTTATTCCTGCACTGATGTGCTTGCATCATGCATCAGATCACATAAAATAAACTGGTCTAGTGTTAATAACAAAAGACTAGAGAAATAAAAAAAACCCATTGTAATATCAAAATGAATTCATTATTACTTTTACTTACACTGAACTGAAATCCACTTTGAAGGTAATCTTAAATTGTGAATTACAGCAAAATCCAAATCCATTTAAATTGAGTTATTTAAATTGGAAAATGAATTACATGAAATGGTTTAACATGCCATGGACTGGCGACCTGTCCAGGGCGACCCCACATCTCACCCGTTGACTGCTGGAGATAGGCACCAGCATCCCCACATAGTAGGGACAATGGATGGATGGATGGTTTAACAAGCTGATTTTATTTCATTGCAGGTGTTGACTTTTATGCCAAAAACAAAATGATTATGAGAGGCTTAACAAGATTTGTTTAGCTCCCTTCACTGTCTTCTGCAGGGGCTTCACATCTGCTTTAGAGCTGGAGCACCATGTTTCACTTGGGCAAACCTTTCTTCACCACAGCTCTGTAGATTCATGTGAGGTTCTAGGTAGAACAGTTGGTTTCAGGCTCTACTGAAAGTGCAGTGTCTGCTTGGCCTGGCAGATCCAAGTTATGTTCAAGATGAGGTGAGGTCATCAGTGACGAATGTAACGCCCAGCTCTGATGAACAGCTGCTGATGTACTCAGGTCTGATCTACCAAAATAGCCTTGTCCACATTAGGAGTTTGGAAACTGGAGTAGAAAAGAAATGTGTTAAAAAAGAAGCTTCATGAAATACTTATGGACTGGAAATTAAGCTTTAAAAATGCAGCACTGTTTGACAAAGCTGTTTGAAAAGATAACTGCTTCTCAAGTTTCAAGAATAAGCCAATATGTCAAAAAATAAGTTGAAGAATTCAATATAGAGATAAAAATACGTAATACACTTAATGATAATAGGAGACTTTGAAGAAAAAAGTTGCAGTAAACAATTGTAATATATTTAATTAATTATTATTATTATTATTATTATTATTATTATTATTATTATTATTATTATTATTATTATTATTATTATTATTATTATCTTAGACTCACAGCAAAGATGTTTATCTAGACAGACAGCTCCAAGTAAAATGATCTGATGTCCAGATAAAGAAGGTGATAAAAAAATTAAATGCAGAAACAGATTTTATTAAAGTGAGAAGGATAAACATAGATTTGTGTTTATAGCGCGATGGCAGTGACTGACATGCTTGTTCAGGAACAACTAAAAGCTGTGTGGCATTCGGCCTCATCGTCTCTTGTTAAGTTTTATAATCATTTCATGATATAAATCAACGACTCATACCATTCACTAATGAACCTAAATCGGACTAACTAGCAACAAATTGCATCTTATTGCTTTACAGCCAATTAAAGACACCAAATCAGTGTGAGCAGTTTAAAAGCAACAGATTAATGAAAGCTCAACAGTCACGTTTGTCTTTATTGATTTGTGATTAGTGAGGGTGTTCATTCATGGGGTATCTATAACTTGATTTTGGACTTGATCTTAATTGCCTAATTGGAGTAATTATTTAGCAATGGGAAACCACTGCACCTGTTCTCTTCGTCTGGAAGCTTCAGTGATGTTTGATGTTGACAAATGCAGTTACACCCTGAATTGTTCAAATAAACTATTATCATATTCAAATCATTCTTAAGAGCTACTTTAAAGTGTTATTAGTTAAAAAACACACTTGTTGAATTTTGATACTGATGACACCAGCTTTGACAGTCTGGTCTGAATTCTTATTGATCTGTTTGTCTGGAAATCCATTTGCATTCAATTTTCTATCCAGACATTCTTATTTTAACCAGATGAGTTTAAATACTCACACTGACCTTTGTTTCTAATAATCAAACCCACAAGACATTTGTCCTTACAGCTGTCATGATTGGCCAGTCTGTAGATTTCACTTTGAAGCTCCTCAATTTGCAGCATCTATTGTTTATTTTGTTTTTAAAAAGGAGATTTTGGCTATGTTTACACAGGAGGCAATTAAACCCAAATCCATTTATTTTTTATAAGAGTCCAATTCTGATCTTTTCAGTCCCTCCAAAAACTGATCTGTGCCACTTTCATTTGTGATTCTAAATCAAGTTCAAAGCATCTGCATTCGGAATGTTCAGAAGTTAACTAACTTTCAGAAAAAGTTAGTTAACTTTTACATTTTATGCACAATTTTATGTATAATTCTGTAAAAGATGCCAGTTGTGGTAAATCTGGACGCAAACAATGGCTAAAGCGAACAAGCTATTACTTGTGCTTTTTTTTCTTAGCTTCCTTCGTTTTGTTATGATCTTGTGATGATACTATCGGCTCCCATTGCTCAGCAACTTTAAAATCATTCCATAGATGGTGACATCCATTATTGGCTCTGCAATGGATGGCCATAAATTGAATCCATTATTTTCTTGGGACAACAGTGTTAACAACTTTGACACTGAACTGCCGCTGTTTTACCCCTTCAATCATAAATCTGGTTGCTTTGGTCAAAAGGTACACTGTTCTTCTAAGCAGGAGAGAAATCCTTTAACTTAGGGATTTTTTAAAATAAATAATTGGATAAATAAAGAAAACTTCTGATCATCCTTGTCACATTTTAATAAAGAACTTTGAATTTTCCTTCATTGGTCTATTAAATGTTTTTTTTTATTTATCTTTTTAAATTTCATATTCATATTACATGTATTTGAAAGGTAATGACTGCAGCATGATCATTGATGCAACACATTAAACGTCATTATAAAACATTCAATATCTCCATCATTATATATGAACGTATTGATGTTTTGTGTATATAAATGTAATTAGTTGTTTTATTTTGATCAAAAGGCCAATTTTGTCTTTAATGTATCAATTAAAAACTGCATGTAAACCATGGTTCATATCTCCATATGCAGATTAATTTTGCATCCATAATATTGTCTCATTAAATGAGGTTGGAACATGGTTATCTGCAGTGTGAACACATCCATTACAGTGTATTCTCAGTCGGAGCCATTACTCCCTATTACAGCTGTGCGTTGTTGGTGGGCAGAGGTTAACAAAAGGCCAAGACAAGCCCAAGCCACTGGCGTTGGCCACACAGGGAAATGTTGGCAAGCGAGCCAGAGAATAATCATAGGCTAATCTGATTTCCAGCTCTGATAATGGAGGCTGAGCTAAATAAGAAAAATTCCAGGCAAATTTGTGCAAATGAAAAAGGATTCCTCCTGACATAATGGCATGGTGCAAGACAGCGCCTAATGAGCAATAATCTGTCTAAGAGCTTCTCTCTCTCTGCTGTTCAGGTTCCCTCTCCATCTTTTTCATTTTATCTCCCGCTCCTCCTGCTACTCTTCCTTCACCCTTCCCACTCCGCTCTAGCTCTCATCAGCTTCTTATGTGTTTCTGCAAAGCTGCATGTCACAGCCCTGTGACACAGATTAAATAGAGGAGAGAAAATGTCTGCAGAGCAAGTTGTAAGGACTAACATGGAGTTTTAACCATCTTATATTCGCAATTAGCAAGATTATCTTGGCTGGCATTGATGGTCACCATGTGTACATTCTTAAGAGTAATAATTATTTCAAAATGACTGAAAATTTCCAAACCAAATGCGTTCCATGACAGGTTGAAAGGTCAAAAGGATAAAACACATTTTCTTTAATACTAATTTGTATTAAAAATAATATACTGTTCATTGTACTGTTTGATAACTAGGATCCTCTGGAGTTTATGAATGATTCTATTAAAATTATTTTAAACTCATTCTTCAGCTTTCTAAACTGGAACTTCAAAGAAAATATGTTGTAAGCTAATTATCAACAAGGTATATTAATACAAAGTAAGAGAGCCAACACCAAAGATCCTCAGAAGAGAGTGATGCATGCTATTAAATGTTTTTGTAGCTGTAGCATCCTCAACATCCTTGTTAGGGGAGTTTGTATAGTGAAGATGAAATGGAGTTTTATTTCAAATTTGAAGAGACTTTAGCTTACTCTCAAATAAAATATGTGTTACTTGTTATTACAAAAAACTGACGACTGTCAGGTTGAACATTTTAAAAGCTGCATGAAGACATAAAACTTGTTCCAATTAATCTACCTTTTTATTGAATGCTTTTTAGGATTAAGCATTTGCTTGCTAAATATGCAATTATAAAGATGATTCTCAGTTTTCCTGGTATTCATATAGAAATGAATCCATCATTTCTTAGTGTGCTAATGTATACCCATATGAAAATAATTTTTGTGTCTCAGTTCTTTACGTTCACTTCATAATATTTCTTAAAGTATCACATTTCACATTAATATACCAGCAGTGTATTTTTGCAGAGAAAAACCTGGAGTCCATCAGGGCCTCATGATGTCACAATTCAATGGCTCTATATCTGTTACAACAGCCTTACTCACGCAGCAGCAGCTGTGAAGCAATTTTACTTCCCCAGAAAGGTAACACCCTTCCTTCCCCCACTCTTCTCAACCTGAAGTAGCTGCAGCAGCTTGGTTTGCTGTTCCTGACAACTTCCATAAATTATTAGATATTTTCATATTTCAAATTTTATCTACATTCATGCGGATTGGCTGAGGGCCCCGAGAGAAGCAAGTTTTGGGGTGTCAGCTGAGGAGGCAGTGGCTCCCTGAGCTGCAGCACTGCCACTGGCTGCCTGGCTCTATGGCCCCAGAGAACCTTGGCTAATTGAATTGCATCCCTGATTAGATTATCCTTGCGGCAGCTTGCTGCCAATCTGAAGTATGGGTGCCTTCTATCCTACTTAACCCTTCGGCCCCCCACCCGCTGCTACAGGCTTGCACACACAACACACAAGCAGACAAGGCAGAGTGCCCAATATATTCAGGGGCCATCAAAGTTGGCCAGTTTAGTTATTTTTCTTTTGCATTGTCTTGCCTTGTAAAAGCGGCCATCTTTCACCGCCTGGCCCTCACCACCGCTCGTTTTTCACCAAACAGCAAAGTCTGGCAAATGCTCAGGGTCATTGCTTCAACTTTGTTTTTTTGTTTGTTTTGCGATTTATTTCCATGTTTCAAACTCAGCGACTGTTCGGTCGATTCACTGAGGGTCTGAAAGAGCCAGAGTGAAGAGAAAATTCATAACAGAGCCTTACAAAAAATAACTCAGCACTTTATTAATCTGCTCCATATAAAGTTTACAACTACAATATAGTTGTAAAAATGCCACCTTTTTTGTTTAATTTAAGTTTTAAAACGTTTATTTAAAAATATAACTTTTTTTCCATGTTTGGATATGGTAAGCCCTTCCTTTGGTACATTGACTGTTAGAGTTGGGTAGCAGAGTGATGTTAACCATTGAAGCAGTTAGAGACTTTAGATGCAATAAATAATTACTACACTTTTCAGTTTTTTATTTTGTAAAAAATGTTACTTCATGAGTAAACCTGAAGTGTGATGAATATTTATTATTCGCATGAACAAACTGGAATCTGATCTGTTAAATTGGATTTAAGCCTTATGTGATGTTCCCTTGTTCCTACAGCATGTTCAAGCCTTTCTTAGAGAATACTGTGATCAACTGTGTTAAAAGCAGCACTAAGATTTAACAGAACAACTACAGACACGCAGAAATAGTCTCTGAGGCAAAGGTCCATAAGACTAGATCAACACATTTTAGATAAGTATGAAGAAGGTGTGTACCCATCTGAGGAATATTCATTTTGACCCCTAAAACATTTAGAACAAACTGTTACTTAAATAATATTACTTTGATTAGTACCATTCACATTAAATTTAAAATAAATGTCTGCACAACATTCCATTAGAGTTTTTCTTCCGTCACATTCCACTCCAAAGATAATCAACAGTGTGATGTGTACCACAGATTAACACATACATATGACAACGTGTGTGGCAATCAGACTGATTGCGGTAAACATTTAAATACCACTGTGACACTCCTGCATAATGCTGCTTGATGGAAGCAAGGTTTTTCATCCATCTGATGAAAAACCTTGAAAATGGGAGAATCAAGAAGGAACATGTTTTCAAGGATCACCTAGATTTTCTGACCCATGATGATTACTGTTTAATATCCCAATTTAGAATCCCTAGAGTATTGCTCTTGGATCTCCATGCAGAACTGGGTCCAGTATTGGAAAGACCAACCTGATGGAACCATGCCATCCCTGTTCAACTTCAGGTTTTAGCTATGCTGGCATCTCTGGCAACCAACTCTTGCAAGCATGAATTAGCCAACAGGTGTGTGTTGAACATAATCAACAATTAATTCTCTTTCTGAGGCCACTTTTAGGAACAACATAGGTCTGTGAAATTATAAGTCTGCTGAGAGAAAAAAAATTGCCTGTGTCTCGCAAGCCACACGTTAGCCATTTATTTGTGTCAATCTAAAACTCTGACATCAGGTTACCTAGATGTTCATGCTTCAGATATTTCCATGCAATTTTTTAGGATATACTTAATTTGAAGTTTACATTTTGATTCCTAGTGCAAGTGCACATATACTGAGTTTAGCCTACAAACATAATCAGTACAACACTCCTAAGAGTGGTTGTAAACTACATAATGACAGAGCATTGTTGTAATGAAGTGCTGAAGGTGGAGTGTCAGAATACAGACCAAGAAATCTTTCTTGCCAACAGCCATCACCATCTTCAATAACTTTTTGAAGAATCTGAATTAATGAGCTATATCGGCATTTAATTTCCATTTGAGATTAATAAAGTATTTCTGAATTTAAATTTGAATGAAGTACATTCATACAAATTTCCATTATAACCAAGGGGTTTGTTGTACTGCGATTTATTCCAATATAATGGTGCAACCCTGATACATGACGCCATATTGTTTCATGAGAGAAAAGTCTGACTTGCCAAATCCCTCCTAAGAAACCATAATTGTTTAGACATTTTCCAAGAAATGGTCATGAATTGGAAATTTTATTAGTTGTGAGACTGAGATGGAGCATCTGGGTTTTCTGCAATTTCTCTGAACACGCCTGGAGCTTCGGGGGAGTCTGCTGCAAGGTCAACTCCTGGGGAGATTCTTGTGATAAAACCGTTCAATTAGTTCAATAATGGACACCAAGCCAGTTTGGCCTTAAAGTATTCTTCAAATCACTTATCACTGATATAATTTCTTCCTGTCATTGTGTTAGCAGCAATCTTGAAAGCACAGGAGCAGATATTTTGACAGATTTATGTGGAGCTAGTTACCTTTGCTGCTAATGAACTAACCCAAGCATTTAATTGCCACATATAGCTGCTTCACATACTACTGATTTCTGTATTTGCATTATGGTGGATTAAACATGTTTGCTTGAAATTGTGTGTATCTAATTATACATACAGACCAGGTGAGAAACAGATTTTATTTTTTCTGTATCACCCTTATATGCAACAAACATACAAAAACTCAGTTTTGGAAACAAATAAAGGAATAAGGACAGTAAGCTTAGAAAGGAAGAATTGAGGACTTAGGTTTTATACTTTGTGTTAGGGCTGAGTGGGTTTCTGTTACAGTCGGGCCATTTTAGAGACAAAAGTCTTTCAAACATCAGAGATGGTCCCATGACCGCGCGCTGACTTCACACACCTCCCTTCTTGACGACAGCATCTGGGGCATGTCATCTCGTGCATTGCCACATTTCAGTTTTGGGCCAATGCATAACCCAGATGAATATAAGTGTTCGCTGAGGAAAAGTCATGTTCTGATGTAATTATCATCTATTGCTTCCTGTAATCGCATCAGATCTCTTTTGAACAATAATCTCATGTTGAGCGTCTGGAAGTGGAGCCCTCCTCCCTGTTTATTGTTCTCCACTCCGGTAAAGCACAATTCAATTGAGGAGTCTGCTATTAGATTTTTAGCTCTGTAGAATAACCCGAAATCGTATTTTTGCTGGAAATTATCAATACATCTTGGAGAACAAAAGGAAGAAGACACAGAGCAAAAGTAGACCCTGGGTAGAGAGAGGAGGGATGTAATACAGCAGATGAAAGATGAGCAGGAGTAGAATAAAAGACTTTCACCAACTGGAGAAGGGCTTTATTGACATGCCAGGGTCAGATGTATATGCTACAGTTTGCAAATCACATCAAAACTGTAAAACACTGCTCTTCCACAGTAGACACTTTATTGTGTCTCTGGTAAATGTGGTAAGTAAGTGGGTACATACTGAAATGAGGAAAGGAGGAAGTGTACAGTTGAAGAAAACATCAACAGAAGCCCTGCAAACAATAAAAAACCAGAACATTTGTTTTTGTGCTTTGGAATATTACATTAACACTTTCCTAAATTTAGAAAAGCACTGTAGACATGCCAGACAAGAAAATCTTTCAACATCTAATGAGACAAAAAAGTAATGCAGAATCAGCAACAGTTCATAGTAGCCAATGAGCAAAAATATACAGAAAGAGGCAAGAAAATTAGAACTAGAAAACTGAAGGAAACCTGTGCAAATATTGTCATTGAGATATAACATTTTGCTTGTAAATGTTACCAGAATGTGAACTTTGACAATTTTAACTCCAAAGTTCCTGCAGTTTGTATTGAGGTCATGTTCCAAGTTGGGAAAGAAACTAGTCTCAAAATAGTTACAAATATAAATAAAACTACAAATGTTGACAAGAAATGCTTGACCAAAATCTAAAAATAAAAAAAGACAATATACTATATACAGTGCTTTGCAAAAGTATTTGCATCCCTTGAATCTTTTTCATATTTGTTCACGTTGCAGCCATAAACTTCTGTGTCTTTTACTGAGATTTTGATTCAGTTTAATTAAGTTTATTAATTTATAACCAACTTACAGTAAATGTTGTCCCACTGCACTTTTAATTTCATTTAATACAAACAGATCTAATTTATAGCCATAAAAATACAGAAAAAAATCCAATTGAAATTCAATACATTCCAGTTCAATACTAGTTATTAAACAGTGAAGTATTGTTTCTTAATCTAACTGGAAAAACATTTTCTCTTCAAGTAAATTCATACAATTAAATCTTTGATTTGTCTGCAACTCCTCATCCAGTGCAGGCAGCTACAGTAGAAAGCTGATTGCTAATCTTGCAGCAGTCGTTCACATGTGGCAACAGTGGAAAGGATAATACCATTTTACCCAAAAGAAACATTTTCAGTAATGCCTTTCCTCTGGTTCTTCTATACACAATGACCAGACTTGAGAGGTGGATGAAAAATAGATCCCCCTCTCTGAGATACAGATCTCTGCAGATTCTCCAGAGTTACAACTTCCCTCTTGACTGATTCTCTCATCAACACTTTACTTACACCAACCCAGATGAACAAGCATTCCAACAGTCCTTAAATGCACCATTTATTTGTGGATATACTGTACGATAACCTTGCAGACCTTGGAAAGTTTGCTGTCTGTTTCAAAACTTTACATGCAAATGCAATTTGGTCCATGCATGTAAGGTCGATTGAGTGTATGTGTTTTACATTTTTCAAGCACAGTGGATGAAATGTCTTAGTTCAAATGTTGAAGTCTTAAGAAAACTATTCACCTATTAAATTTGTAATGCATTTTGTTGTAGAGCTGTTTTGATAAGATAGCTTTGTGTCGGGTTGAGGATAGTAAACTATATTTCCAGCTACCCAAAGTTTTGCAAAAATGTTTTTATTTAACTCATATTTGTAGCTGTTGCAGGGATAGTTTCACTAAATAATCAAGAGTTCACTTTTACAAAAACAGCTCAGATCTGGAGTGACAACAGGATGCTGAAGGCCTGGATGCTCCAACAAGTGTTATAAACAAACCGCAGCTCCCTTCTCTGGCTAACTTTCTGAAATGTATCATATGATTTAACATCTTCACTGGCTAATGGGCTCAGTTTGAAAAAAAAAAAGAGCCTTGCATATGTCTTCAGCATCTAATGTAAACTGCACTCAAAATCAGCAATTACAAAGTGCTTTACTAAGTGCAGGCAGGAGGCACTAAAAGAACTGAAGTGAAAACATCCCAAGCCAACATCAGCTGATCTTACATCTTATTATATCCAGAGTGGTTTTCCCTCAAGTACCTCCAAACAAAAAATGTTATCTGAGATGGTGCAAATCTATGGATCTTTCTCTTCAGAGGAGGATAACTCACCTGACAATGGAAGAATGTGTGGCTGAGCACAGTCAGCCAACAGGAATAAAACTGAAAGAACCACTGAATCATCTTCCAACTCCTGGATGGTTTTATCCCATCCTTTGATGAGTCATGAACTCCACTATAATTTGGTGTTTCACATCAGCTGTCCTCCTGTAAGTAACGACAAATTAATGAATTCAATTAGAAGGCGCATTACAGCGACAGAAAGTAGTACTACAGTACCTGGTCATAATTTAAATCTTCAAATGTATATGTACGTACATGATGCTTTTGCAACTTTTTAAAATTGATTATTGGTGGTTAGCACAAAGTGAAAAACACACTAAATCACTATTCATCTGTATTACTATGCTTTTTCTAAACATATTAAAAGTACCAAGCTGTAGACAATTATAGCAATTTTCACCTCAGACATTTGAACTTTGCACTTATATAACAGTTAATAAACCATGAATATAAATTTCTGCTTTACATGGCTCTTTTATGCAGTTTGTGTTTTCTTGTGAGAAAATTAATTTACTCCATTAAAGATAAAACAAAAATATTATTTTAATTCAGGTATATGCTTTACGTACAGTGGTATAATGATTTACTTTTGGTAATGTAATTATAATTAATAAGAGTTAGAGTAACTTTATTAAAAGTTTTATCTACAAAAATAGGATTTTTAAAAAATGATTTTTAAAGATATCCTAAATAGGACAGGAATTGCATTTCGATACTCTATGAGATTAAAAACCAAATCCATAAAACATTTCTTGTGATATTTGCACCTTTGAGTAAAGATATATATATATTTTCTTTTTTGCAAGGAACTTTTTTCTTGTATAGCTGATGTTAACATGTCAAATAGTTTAATTCAAATGTTTGGGATCTGTGTTAATTGTTTATCATCATACAATTAAAGGAGTGGTGTTATTATGAAAAAAAAAAAAAAAAGTTTAACAGTTTTTTATATTTTAGGTAAATTATGTCAGGGAAGTCCAACACTATAAAATAAAAATCATATTTTGATAATAATGCAGGTCACACACTGTTTGTATTTGACTATTCTCTACAAGTAAGGACTGACCGGGAGCGAGAAATCTGCTCACCTGTTTCTGTCGCTTCAGGATGTTGAGGACGTTGAGGCAGGAAGACTGGACGAGCTCCCCGCCTCCCTCAGCAGCCATCCAGCCATCCATCCATCCAGCCAGCTCTCCTGAGTCACTTTTCATAATTATTGAATTACATTCCTGGCAACCCATTAAGCAGGACATTCTCTTCTTAACCACCTGCTCTTCCCCCCTCCTCCACCCCATTTTACGCCATCAATCTTTCAGCGTTACCGGAGCCCCTAAAAGCTTTCTGACTGCTCTATAATGGGGGACAGCACGGGGTCAGGGGGTGCTGCTGGACTGTGTGCTCAGGAGCAGTGATGCCTCAGCATTCTGGAGGGGAGCGAGGCAAAGGGACGGGTCGCCGCAGTGGTGTGAGGGGCCACAGGGGTCACTCTGCTATGTGGCTCGAATAGGTCACTGATTGGACCTTTGGCTGGAAACAAAAGGAAGAAAAAATATATCGTTTATATGACTTTGTGCATACCCGCTGTTGTTCTCTTTAAACGAACACTCAGTAGATTTAATTTTTATGATAATGGGCTGTAATTTATTCTTCCAGGTGAGGAAAACTTTCCTTCGTCTACCTCAGCTGGTGATTCACTACATTTCCCAGAATTCCTGCTGTCTTTGAGAAAGAAATATGGATGAAGACTGAATCTGCTGCTGTAGTTGGAGGATTAATGACACTCTCCCATGTTAGGTTAAATATGACGAAGATAAAACTTCTTTTTTCCTTGTGTACTTTCAGCTTTATGCATGTGTGTGCTGACTCTCACCACTTCTAGAGGGACTCCTAAGGGGTACTCCCACTACAATGCAGTGTTAATTCAAGGTTGATCATATTTTCCCTGATAAATGAAGTATGTAAAACCAGCAAAACAAAATCTCCAATGCAAACTCCAGATAACCTCTGCATAGACTACCAGTTTAAAAACCTAAATTATCATTTACCAAATGCTTTTGATACAAAACGATGGTCTCCTGAACAACTGGCAGGAAAATATTAATAATTTTACAAGGTTTCAGTTTGCAAAGCTTTTACAGATTTCTCCTATTAACATAAAACATAACAGCTGTTAATAATAATACTCCTTTTTTTCTTCATACATAATAAACAGCAAGCTGATTTATACTGTGCTGAGAAGTAAATTGAGATTTTAGAAAACAAAAATAGTTGTCTTCAGCTACACTGGATCAGAAATTTTACTCAATGAACTTCAACCATGATATTTTCTAACCTCAAATATTTTTTTATGAAATGGATTTCTTCTGAACGCACCAAACATTCCTCATGCTTTAGCAAACTTGTCTTTATTTGGTTGACCTCATGCCCTCTGGAGCAGAGCGGCCGGACAGTTGGCCCAAAATCCATTTATTTTCCTTTAGTAACATGTTCAACAAAGGACCTGATAAATTGAGCTGTGATTAACTAAGATGAATAATCCCAGTTGACTGATTAACTTTTACCAATCAGCCAGGAATGAAGACATTTCAGAAAATTTATTCTAATGTATTTAGGTAAAAAAAATAATAAATCTAATTCAAGATAAAGAGAAAAATATTGAGTTTTATGATCATTATTAAAAAAAGCTTTGGGGAAAACTCTTCATATGTCTTGAATTTTTCTCAATTTGTCACATTACCACATACTTCTGCATTTTTCATTTGGATATAATCTGATAAACCAACAAATAATTGTGAAGGGGAAAGACAAATATTTTTGGTTTTCAACATTTTGAGCAGTTTTCAGTAGTTTGAGGTTTTTTTCTGACCTCTGAGTTAAAACCTTGAAGATCCATCTAGTATCATAATACAGTTGCATGTCTTATGCTGCTAACAGCTTTTTACATCTGGAGCACAACATTTCTTTGCCAATTCTTCTTTGCATAGCAGATCAATGTCAATCAGATTGGATAAAGGGCATCTATGAGGTTAATTTTCAAGTCTAACCACAGATTCTAATGGGATTTAGATTTTGGTTGGCTGTTATTATAGGGGAGTCTGCTTTAAGCTAAACCACTGCATTGTATTTGTGGCTGCATGTTTACTGTTATTGCTTTGCTTCAAGGTGAATTTCCTCCCCTATTTAAACTCTAACAACTTCCAACAGATTATATTCCAGGGTTACCATGAATATTTAGCTCCTTCCATCTGCCTATCAACTCTATTCAGCTTCCCTGTTCCTGTTGAAGAAACCCAAATTTATTTTTTTCTTAACTTTCTTAACTTTCTTCCTTTCTCCGTGGCTCTGCATGATGTCTTCCATAAATACCAAACTTATGGAGCACACAATTAATAGTTGATGGATTGAACAGAGCACTGTAAGGGGCTGAGAGCTTGTGATCTTATTTTATATCCTAATTTTGATTTAAAAATCTCCACAACTTTATATTTTACCTGCTTTCCTTAGTCTTTTTTAAGCTGCTTACTCATTAATGTTCCCTAACAAATTTCTGACACGTTCACAAAGCAGTTAGTTTCATATTGAGGTTATATTACACACAGATGAAGTCTGTTTGTGATCTCTGAAGCCAGTTGGATGTACTGGATTTCATTTAAAGGTGGCAGAACACAGAGCACTTAACAAAAATTCACACCACACTTTTCAGATCTGTATTTGGAAACAAAAGTTAAAACCATTACTTCCATTCCACTGTAAAACCATGTGCCACATGCAGCGTGTTGGTCTACAATTCAAAAAATAAGAAAAATACATTAGAGTTTGTAGCTGTGATGTAAACAAATCTCTCACTGCTCAACAAAACAATCCCAAAGGTCAACAGTTCAACAGGAGACACAAACTTTTATGATTAAACTGGGTGGATACACTACTATGAGTCCACATCTTCAAATAAACACAAGACACATATAACTCTATTATTCTTTATCTTTAAATTGCCATAGCACACTTTCATAACTGTCCGGATTGTGAATTCTCCTCCTTGAGTTCTCCAGAATTTATGTTCTATTGCAGTTTGGTATTATTTAATAAATGTGTTCATGTAAAGTAAAGAATGAGTAACAAAAAAAATCTATAAAAAAAACTTTAGCCCACATGACTTTGAGATAAATTACATATTTTATGGGTGTATTGAATGAGTTTACAGAAAAACTGCACCACATTATTTTCCACAGTTTTACTACTACTGGATTATACCTCAGCTGGAGATCAATGGTAAATCATTTATTTACCTTTACTGGAGCTATGATAACATTTAGGTTCTGTTACAGGTTATAAAATACTAAAGAGACTTCTAGATAAAATGCTAGAAAGTAAACATAGGGCACACAGAACTGCTTCTTTTGAAATTAAATCTATCAACTCAGTTTATAATGCACACACCTGGTGTTAAAGTGGCTCTGTGAGTCATGTTGCAACAGTTCTTCCTTCATCAGTCATCATATAAACACCAGGAACATAATGCACAGCCTTCTGGTATTTTGCCTTGCATTGCTTTTTTCACTGTGATCTCCAGGAGACTCCACTCAAGTCGATATTAAGTGAATAGTAAGGTTAGCTTTGTCTTTACCCTGCTGGCTTATTGACTCACCTGTCAATACCACTGCAGGCAAAATCTATAAGACCTCTGAATGTTATCTCAACATCTTTTTGTATGGTACATGTCTGTATATGGCTTTTAAAATACTTAAATGAGATGCAAATCTGTATAGCATATGGCTAGAGATGATGATGATGATAATTTATTTCAGACAGACATTTCACCAGCAAAACAAAACATAATAATAATAAAGACTTTCATGTTTCTAAGTGTAAATACAATACCTTACTATCAATTTTACATACTCAAATACATGTAAATGCACCACTTATTGGGTGACTGTGAGTCTGAAAAGGAGTATGATGAAGTTTAACTTATACAAAAAAGGGTTTGAAAGAGTAAGGACGTTATGAAAATGAAATATTGACCTTTTCTTTATGAAAATGCACACAAACTCACATCAGTTCATTCTCCAAAGGAGAGCTTTTAGCTTAGATGTCTTATTAGGGTTGTGAATTTATGCAACATGGTTCTAATGCTACATTTTGTTGCAACATATTCTCTCTGAGCCAAATGAGCATTTAAAATATGGCGGGCCTTTGGCAAATATTTACCAGAGGCTTCTAGTAACACTTGAAAGCAGCCCTTTATGGACACTAAAAAGCCCAAACTGCAATATTTCATTAGCAACCAACTTCAAAGAATTGAAATTGTTTAGTTAATATCTTAAAACAGTGAAATTATTGTATTTATTTCAGTGTTATAGCACAAAAAGGAATTTTATCAAGTCAAACATAAATACAAAACAGTTCTAATTCTGTGGTGCTATTATCTAATATAATATCAATTCAAAAGTCTACTATCCCTAGACAGAAGGATCACAGTAGTTAGTCTCTCTGTGCCTTCAACACAAATTGGTCACATCCTGCTGAAGACAGAGAACTGGACTTCAGCCATGTGTGGTTTTATGAAAATAGAGACACTTCTTAATGGAACAGGTTGGAAAAGGATTCCTGTTTAGTGTATCATCAAACCTCCACTGCTGAACCAATGATGTTTGTTTACAGGTTTAGAAAATGCAAATACAGTGCACATTAATACACATTACTGTAAATACGCTAGCTTAGTCAAAAAGGCTAATTTCCAGCTATAGTTTCTGGATGAGCTGACATGAGCACTACAGGGATTAAAATGCAATTAGAATGTATTGAAAACCCCCCAAATATAATAACAGTTTCAGTCACAAATGATCACACATTTGACCATCCCTCAACTATAGTTTTGATTGAGTGTGTTGATTAAAAGCAAACAGTGAATTATTTTTCAACCTAGCTAAACATTTTGTTTCACTGTGAACCGTAAAGCTAAAATCTGCACAGCACTGTATCAGACAGGACGTCTACACACAGAGTTCAATCAGTGGCCGGCCAGAGGAAAGTCTGGGCCTCCCTCCTTGGGCTCCAGTCTCACTTGCACACACATCATCTTCATTTTTACCTCCAAGAATTTCCAAAAAAGCTGCTTAGCACGTTTTTTCTACGTTTCTGTACTTTTGAGGTACCTAGTAAGATTTTTATCTTCAGTGAACCCAGTAGGGAGTAAATACAGGTTCTCACAAGGAAAGTGTTTACAAGTAAACAGTATGGGTGTGCAAAGCAGGGGGAGGGAGGGTTGGTAGGTGTTATGCTTCACCTCACAGCATGTTGTTCATTACCTAATGCTCAGATCCCAACACATATTATTCATCTTTGACAGCTTGAACACTTTGCATAAAGCACACACTCTTATGGATGGAGCCCCCTCTCTCTGAGGACACACACTGATGTAATGCATTACCTGAGTAGAAACAGCTAACCTTGTTCATGCCGAGTATACACCAAAACTTCACTGCATCTAAACTAAATCCCTTTCCTAGACCCTCTGTAGAGAAATTGTAGTTTCAGTTTTGGCTCCATGTTGGTTAAGTATATAATGACAATATATATTGTAAATCTGACCTATAAATGACTGAAAACCATTTTTTAACATTACAATACAATAAACTAACATTCTGGGAACAAACTGTTCCACTGCTCAAATGCGTAGAAGCTGCATACAAAAGTCACCTTGCGAGCCACACTTTATCATAAGCTAAACATAAGCATGCACATTCAGGACGTATGAGTAATGAACAACCTTAATAACACCTCCAAGTTTTCCTCTTGTTCTCTCTGCTGGCTGTTTAAATTCACATCCCCCTTTAACGTCTCTCTAATCTGATTACTGCTGGGCTAATGGCTCTCCTTCTGCTCCTCCCAGACACTCTGCCCAGACCTTGGAAAACACACACACAGAGGCAAACAAACCAACACTGGCTGTTTGGGGCGTATGTTGGTGCAGAGACGGTACATCTGCAAAGTAAGGCCAAGGGAAAAGCGCTGAGGGATAGAGAAAAAAAAAAGAAGTTGGTGTTTATATGCATAGGGGTGAGTGTTTCTAGGGGTGAGGAGGGAGACGGGGAGTAGACCAGGAGCATCTCACTCCAAAAGCTCTCCCTTCACTCTCCCTTTCTCTGCCTCCCCCCTCCCTTTAGCAAATCTATAGGGAGGGAAGGCAGAGACAGGTGCATTTCTCCACAAATTGAGTTAGCCAAGACATGCCACATCCAATTGGACTAAATTGATGTGAGAGTTTGTGATGTCTGCCGTGGGTATTACAGCAAAGGTCAGTGTGCCGAGACAATGACATCAATCTGGTCCACGTGGCCGAGTGCTGGGCCCCCACCAGCCCCGTGATTCAGATGCAAACCTGCAAACACAAGCAGAGGGATGGAGAGGGGCGGGATGAATGCTGGTTGCAAACTGGTGGGCATTTTGTGATTGCATTTAAACAGACAATGAACGAGATTTCCACGCTAACTGAATGACAGGACACATGCCCACCAGATATGAAATTATGACAAAAAGGTGTCTTCCACAAAAATGTATGATATAGATGTGGCTACAACATAGCGTGCGACCGTTAGTGGGTTAATGCATCGGTGAATGACTGACCACATCACATATGTCCTGGACCACATAAAACATTATACAATTTATATATAAAAAACAAACTGACATGATGTTTTGCTATAGGAAGTGAAAGCAAAAAAATACTATGTGTGGTGAAGGTCGTCTGTTTATTGCCTTTACTCTTAACTGTATCACTTTTTTAACATTTCTTTTGCAGTTATGTTCAGACTTTTAATAATCATTTTTGTTTATAAGTTGTAAAAACATGTTAAAAACTAATGAAATTATATTGGAATGCTAAACTTGGGCATTCCAATAAACATACTGGAAAACTAAACGCACCCATGAATGGTCCCTGTTTCCTATTTTTGAGCCATCAGGCAGCTTTCCAACAAAAAGTCCTCCAAATTCTTACCACGTTCAAGTTTTCTTAAGTTTCTAGCTCAGTGCCTGTCTACTGATTTAGGATTTCCCAGACAGTTTGCACCTTTAGCTTAATGGCTTCATCACAGCTGGAGTCCACCAGTTGTCATTACTGCAACAATAATCTTCAGGCCACCGTCACTGAAAGCCATATCTGCTTTCATACTGTATGTGTTTAAATTCACCCGAAAGATGAAAAACTCTTCATGTATTCAAATTAATAACTAAAGAAGTATCTTTTCTTTTTCATTATTTTGCAGGTGCCTCATATGGTTTTATTATGTCTTATGCTTCACTTTAACATACCTACATACATACCAGCTGCATCCAACTATTAACCAATTCTTGTCTTGTCTTCTTGTTTCTTTAACTTTGGGATGTTACTCATATACAGGCCGACATCATTGCCAGTTCCTCCAGTGTTATTCAGCTTATGAACACGTACTGCCGATCAATTTCATATCTAACACAAGTAGTGGTATTTTAAGGTTACTTTGATTTAACTCTCAGAAAATCCAATATAAACTTCATCAGACTGTCACCTCTGCAGAGCCCTGCACACCCAGATTTCAGGGGCATGGCTTTCATCACACCTTTATTCAGAAAGCCATTTTCTCTATCGCATTAGCTTTATTGCTACTTTTATGGTTCCCTCTGTCTTCTAGCTAGTGCTCTATATGAGCCCAGGGCTATTGGTTTTCATTGGGACGCTTCTCAGTCTGGACCAGGACCAGGTTGGGCCGATCAGTTTCCCCTGATGATAATTCCTATGAAATTTATATGAACAGCTGAGTCCAACTCTTAACTTCACAAACTCACTCTCTCAGTGGAAACTGACACCTGAAACAGAAATGTAACAGGAAGATAAAGAGTTTTTGTAATTTGTTTATGCATTTTTCCAAATGTCCCAAGTTAAAGATGACAATTAGTCGTTTCAGCCAAGCTCAACTTAATAACATGTCCTGTTGAGTGACACAAAAGTTTGGAGTCACAGATCCAGAGCTTTTGAAAACAAACTAAGCCTGGTTTTCAAGAAATTCACTAATTTCACAGTAAACAACCATCCAATCTGAACTGATTAGGGATATCATCTGGCTTCTTCAACAAAGTTTCCTGGAACACACGGGATCCAGGAAGGAGGTGCAATTCATCGCCTGGAATCCCAGACCAGAGATTTGTCTGAGAGGCAATTTACTGCCATTTTCTAGGGGGGCTGTGGCCTGATGCATAAACATTGTTCCTAATATGCCAATTCATCATCAAGCAGCTGGGGGATTCTGGGTGTGTTCTGATCAAATTTGCACCCGGCGATGATGAGGGGCGTGTTAGTTTTGCTGCAGAAAAGTGCAGATCCAGCTATTTGTCACGTCAAGCTTCCACAGGGGAGGCAGAGGAGGGATGATGCACGGCATAGAAACGATATAGAACAGAAGCTCAGAGAGGCACCATCTACTTTCAGGCAGCCAAGATTGCTGGCATCATATTTTAACCACTTGACTTCTCTTTCTCCCAGAGCGAGCAATATATGGTCTCATACAAACATCAGTAGTAAAGGACAAAGTCCTACAACTAATTAAAAAGCTGGGTGTAATTTTACAGTCACTTGTGATTTTGAGGTTATTGTCAGTTGTAATTCTGTTGATAAATCTGTGATTTTTTTGTCAATAATCAGTGACTGTCATGATCTGTAACATTTTGGGCTTTTGTGTATTCCTAAGTTTGCTTTTCTTTTAGCATTTTTCTGTTTTGTTAGTGATAGTTTCATGTCTTCCTGATTTCATCCTTACCTTTCCTCAGTGTCTTCGCTCCCTGCACTCTGCAGCAGTCTCTCTCTAATAGGCTCATTAATGCACCTGTCATAAGAATCTGACATGGGTCACGTGTGCAAAAATGTTTACATTTGTGTCACCTTTGAATGCAGTGTGAATGTAATCTAAATAATGCTGTACATGTGGGTTACATGTGGGTTACATGTGGGTTACATGTGGGTTACATGTGGAGGAAAACAACATTTTGCAGGGACCTTACACACAAATAGAGAAATGCAGCATAGCATATCATCCAAGAAAACATACTTACCACAGTTAGGTCTTCAAAACTTTACTAGTCACAATCTTAGAATCTTGTAGTTTGATGGGAGATGATGTCATATTGAACTGCTAATAAAAAATCCCAAAACATCAGATTAATTTTTAAAAAGCAGATTCAGAAAAAAAAGGCTCGAAGCAAAAAAACATTGAACAGGCATTCAGGCAAAACTTTTTTGAGCAAAACAACTGATGAGGTCATATGCTACTCATGAAATCTCAGGACACCACCTGTGTAGAATAAGAACTTAAAGCAATTAATTCAAAACCAATTAATCAGTAAAAAAAAGACAATAAATAAATTAATAATTGTAAGAAATTTTTTTATTTAATATTTACTTTCCGTGTTAGCCCCTTTTTCCCCCCAGATGTGTGTAGTCACAGTTAAAGATTGCTACCATTATCAGACATAGATCTTTAAAATAGATCAATTTGTATTAAAGGCAATAAAGTTTTATTTGCTCAACAAGTCAATGATCCCAACCACAGTGTATCTAAAAAAGCAAAGGTAAGTTAGTGATTTGATTCTGGGGACACAGAGGAATCTCACACAGGATTAGGGTTGTCATCAAAGTTCACTGATTAATTGAAAATCTGAAAAATACAAAAAATACTGCATCAGATGCAGCCCTCAATCAAAATCCTCAGGGAAAACAGTTGCAAAAGGTACATAAAGAAATGATGGCTTTGTATTTAGTTACTGTTCACATGTATTGATTTGATCCAGAACACGGAATCTGTCTCATCCGGTTCTGTGGTGCGCCATCATCCTTCAGAGCCCAGACAACGCCTTCTGGGAACAGGAAGTGAATCAGTGGACAGACCCACTCTGATAGCTCCCATCTGGCTGTTCTTTAAGACTTCCATCCAATCAAATTAGGTTTGATTGATCAACAAGCTCTGCCATTGGGTGGTGGTCATGGCGATATAATTTACCCTCCGCTGTCAATATAGATAGCTGTTCTTTGGAAGACCAATGATAAAAGGATGAATATAAAATTCAAGAGTTTGCATTCCTTGTCTAGCATGCAGCTCAGAATGTTCAGGTTGTGTCTGCTGAGGAGGAACTGTGCAAAATCCCAAACTAAAGATAAAGGATTCTGCTGGTCGTTTTCATGAAAAGATCCACTCATCTGGAACAGAGCTGGAGCAGAGCAAAGGTGTCAATGCATGATCCAAAAGAATGACAGGATTTCATTTTTACCAGCAGAAAACAACCTAAAGCAACATGCTGCCCAACTAGTGCAGGCATTGCATGTCTTATCCATTCATTCCTCCCACAAATGGAAGAATAAAAATCCCAAAGCCTAAGTTAATTCTGTATCATTATGGTTTCCAAAGTGTGACTGGTGGTTCTACAATTATGTAATATAAGTCATGTTGGAAATAAATTCTCCAGACAAAGTATAAAAATAAAATAGAAGTTTGGGGAAAGGAGATTAAGTAAACAACATAAAAATATTAACTAAAGGAAAATAAAATTTGACATTAGCAATAAAAAACAGCAAATGGATTAGATTTGGAATTGTTTATTACAAACTTGTTCGCTTTACCTACTGCAGATCAGCCTCACTGACTCCTGCAAATCAAACATTTAAAAAGTAAAACTATTAGGAAACCAGTAATCTATAAAAGAAAGACTGGAAGTTTTCTGGTACATCCATAAACTCCCAGGTGAACCTGAGGAGACTTGACCTGTGTGGGCAGGTGAATGATGTCGAAATACTTCACAAAATATTTGTTATAGCTAATTTTTTGTATATATTTTCCCTCTAGATATAAATTCAACTTTTCTAATACTATTAAATTATCATTGTTACATCACCCTCTATTCCCAGTTAACCAAGTGTGTCACTGATAAGTTAATTAACGGCTCTGACATCTCATTTGTATAAGAAACAATATATTTGAGAAGCCCTGTTGTTGGCTCTCATTGGGTCCCCCCCTCCCCTTTTTGACTATATGGAAATCATAATTCATATGAGCTGCCTGATGGTTTATGCAGATGGAGGCTGCAGGCAAAACAGTTTAATGCGCGGCCACGTGTTCAGTCATAACACAAGTGAGGAATATGAAACTGGGAGAGAAAGGAGGAACCACGAGGCGAGGCAAATTAGCAGCTTTAGAAATTGATAGCAGGTGTTTACATGCGGCATTTTTGCATGTTATTATATGGAAGCAGGAGGGGTGTAATAAACATCACAAAGCCTTGTATCATAATCAATATAATACACAATGACCTTGACGTTGCATGATGGATTGGGGGACACGGACTACTGTAATTGCATCTCATCTCCTTCCTTCCTTTACTTCTTCTCTTTGTCCAAACCTTTTTCACGTTTTCTTGGCGTAAAACAGCGCTGCGTCGTGCTCTGTGCGCTGCCTCGTCGCCTGCCGCTGAGATGACCATTAATCGCTTAATTCCAGTAAACCTACGTGCGCACAAAGAACCGCTGTCTTCCCCTTAATGCATGTGTGATTAAGCTTCTGGGCAGGCCACACGGCATTATTAGCCAGCAGGTCCTTGTATAGAGGGCCAAATGCCTTCAGGGGGCCCGAGGGTGGTGTGTGTGTGGGGGTGGCTGTGGAGGCAAGTTAATGACACTGACCCTCACTTCCCCAACAGCTATTCAATTCAACAATAATAACGGGTCACGCATCTGATTTATGGGGTTGGGGATAATAATTGTCAACTGCTAATGTCGGGGTGGTTGCGGAGAGGGAGGTAGGGGGGTAATGCCAGTGGACTATGCTAAATAAAATATGCTTTGACCCCACTGGGGGTGAAATGCAGAAAAAAAAAAATGACAGATGATGTTTCAGTCACCCCTTCCTCTCATAGCTTGTTGCAGCCAAACGGAGTCCAAACCCACAATGCTTCGCTGTTAGTGTGATCTGAAACCTTCAGAAAGAACCGCAGCCAGGCTCCCAGCCGGCAGCCTCATGGCCTGCATCTCTCCACCCCGCCGCCCTGCGCGGCTGCAATAAATTAATAACAACCAAACAATGTGTCGCGGAGAGGCGGATTCGATTACTAAGTTTATTTACAGGGAAAATCTCATGAAGGCCATTGACCACCGTTAAACAGCGCGGGATGAAACGATGACAAGAACCCCGATAAGAATTTAATTCCATCTCATTTCAGACGATTTTATGAATCAAATTCTTGAACACTGGCAAGAGATTTAATGATCGCATCTTAGCGAAATCTTATTTCAGAAGCGGTCGATGGCATTTCTCTGCGTTAATGTCGACTTAGAGGTTGGAGTAATTTAGTAATTGATTCCTTGCCTGGCTCTCGCTCGTGCCAAGGCCGCGTTAGAGGGTAATATGTTTCCTAATCTTATCCCCCGGAATAAGATTTTTATGTTAATCCGCTGGCTGGTCTCTTGGTCACTCGGGGAGCGCAGATAAAGGCTCGGAGGGGCCGATGAGGCCAGGAGGGACGAGCCGGGCTCTCCAGGAACTGGCTGCAACATCTGGAAGACAGTGGCTCGCATTATTGCAGAATAAAAAAAGAAAAACATTATTACGCACGATAGAGACCTCTAAAGGCAGGGAAACTTTAATTGAACAGCAAGTGTTTTGCAGGGAAATAAAGGTACAGATGCACAGACTTGCACATAGAGACAATAAATAAATACAATAAATGTGATGTTTAAGAATCAGATAAAAAAATAAACAGAAACAGTGAAAACAAAAATAAAACAGTGCATGCATTGCATACATATATTATTCTCCTAGATTTAAAAATATTTTAATCAACCAATAAATGTGTTTTTGATAGGAAATGGAACAGGTATTTTTCAAAGGACAGCGGATGTATTTGCTGACATTACAGCAGTTAACTAAATAGTATTTTGCATGTTTTCATTGATATTTAATGATTTAACTTTGGTGATGAGCTTCAAGCCTTGGAGGTTGGGAGTCCTCCTTGCAACCACCCTAATCTTTAGCTTCCTCCACAGAGTTTCTGTTTGATTCAACTCAGAAATCTGTCTGGGTTGCCCCAGAAAAACTGCATATCACTGAAGAAACATGATTATCAAATTGAAAGATTACTTTAAGTCTAAATCCACCACGTGTATTATTAATTTCAGTTATAACTGGAGCTAAAACATGATACATATGAATGAGCAAAATAAAATTTGGCCCTAATGGAAAAAACTATGAAAGGCCATGGATATGATTTTAAATCTGGAGGAATATGATCTATAGTCCTAGTGTTGGCCAGAGCATTTTCAGGTGATCAGCAGCTGCCTGATTCATTTTATTTAAAGAACAAAGACACCTTTACTTAACCTACCAAATATGAAACATTACCAAAATAAATTGCATTCTAAGTAGGTCAAAGAAATAGGTTATGATAGTTTTTAATATGGAGTAGGGTGATTTACAAATAGGCTTTTTGTGAATATTGGTTTGAGTCCAAAGTTTCTGTTATGCGTTAAGACTAGTTAAATGTAGATCCTCAAACTTGCATCTTTGGGGCCAAAACCAATTATGTTTGTCTTTTTTGCTTTAGATTTGATAATATTCTGATAAATCTGCTGACTGTGTGGACATCACTTAGTGTCTTCCTGGTGTCTTCCTGTGCGTCATCAGCATGTAAGGTAGAAAACAAAGTCCTCCATGAGCTGAACTAGAATTGCCACTTTTGCTCAGGATTATCATCATTCCTGTAAAGGTAATGTCTTGATGGAGTCGGGTGAATTTCCTTAGATATATGAAGTTTAACTGAATTTGACTGCTTTATGGTAACACTCGAAATTTCAATCATTGGATTGCATGGTGCTGATTTTAACATATATTTCTATGAATGGAATCTGTCTGTCTGGCAAAGATTTGCTATATAAAAATGTTTCATTTAAATGTATAAAGAGAATTCAAATGAATTGAAAAAGAGTGATCTGGGAATAGAGCCTTGAGGAACCCCGCACTTGATCGTCATTTACTCAAAATTATAACTGCAAAATGAGACAGTCTGAATTGTTTAAGCACAGTAACAGTCAATCCCACCCATCTTTCCAGTCTGACAACCAGCATGTTATGCGCTTTGTAAAGCGCATGGAAATTCAATAACATCGAAATCGCTGCTGAGGCGTGTCATTAAGATACTTAAAATGAAACTGTGTTGAAACCACAAATTTAAATGTTTCCAACTAGAAGAGAAAAACATTTCTTTGTAGAACAGGTGAATATTATCTCTACATTTCTATTCGACGCAATCAACGCAACAATTTATGTCAGAATATGCAACAGATAAAAATGCGCAAAAAATACAGAACAAATGTGACAGAGGCTGCACCATGCAAAGCAAACCCCTCTCTTTCTTTGTGCTGCACGTTTTCTTTTCTCCTCTGCAGACGCTGGTGGAAGACACCAGTTCCTAATTTAATTTCGTCTCTTCTCCAGATGTCACTTTCCATCTGTGCGGTTGGAAACGCGAAGCGCTTTTTACGCACCAGCCTGGAACACGTTAGTGTCTTATATTCATATCTGAAAATGCATCGATCGAAAAAAAAATAAATAAAAAATCCTAAAAATATATAACTGCGGTGAAGGAATGCTTTAACTTTTCCGGATGGAACTTATTGAAATGGAATAACTTGCGATGATTTTATCGCATCTCTGATTTTTCTTTAATGCCGGATATTTTTCTGCTCCGTCAAATTGAGACATCAGACTAAATCACCATGAGAGTGTCCCCAAAATGAATTTTTTATTTGCCCCAGAGCCCCTCCCCTGCAACACGTGGCCTTATTAATAACTGCTTTGATAAGCCCGGCATTTCCTCGGGCGAAGGAGTGAGACGTTGTAGGTGAAATGTGACAGCAGGACCCTCCCATCTCTCTCCCTCTCTTTATCCTCTTCTGTTCCTTTGCCTTTTCAGGGGAGTGGATCCATCCAATCCATCCGCAGACAATGGCATTTTGTTCCTCTTTTTGTTCCTCCTGTCGACCCGCATTCCTATATTGCTGAGCAACGATAGTGCGCACTAAATGGAGAGGAGTTCCTCCTGCATCCCGGCTATTGTTCGGCACTTGCCAAGGGAACTTAGGGTCTTGCACACATCCAATTTTCTTGATTTATTTAGGTAAAGCTATATAGTTAAATCCATATAATTACACTTTAATTACCGCTTTATTTGACTTAAAGAGCTATTATGTTACTGTAAATCACTACAAGCAAAGCTCCAATGCGCATCTGGATAAAATCCCCATATGACATTTTGCTAAAGGACTTGAAATCATGTAAAGAAACTCAGACTCCAGCGTGCGAGATTTCGAATTCAATATTCCGACATCAGAATGGAGTCTGCGTCCTTTCGTCTCACCAGAACCAGTTGATAGAATTAAAAGATGTTGAAACTATAAAAGAAGGGGCGTTTCAATAGCTGGTGGACTGTGGTGGAGGGGACCGGGCTATAGAGCGCAGGAATAAAGAGCGGCCTCAGTGAAAGAAACCGATGGCTAAAAGCTATAATTGTATTTGCCTCGGCGAAATATCAGAAAAGACTTCTCGTTTCTTTGAGCGTTATTAGATTAATTCCCAGAGATGGTTTCTTTTCTCGCTGCCAGACGCGTGGAGGGAGGACGGTGAACCATTTGGCTCTTTGGTTTCAATAATCAAATTAACCATTTGGTACAACTTTTGGGTCCCAGCTCGTGTGCAGAGCGAATAAAGAAGATAAAAAAAGAAAGCATTTACATAATAGGGATTGTGTCAGTAAAGAATAAATAGGCGGCAGAAACACACTGCAAGGTGTCAGCAGTTCAGGAGACACAAATAACTGATGGAAAATCCATGTATTGTGGGAGCAAAATACGTGTTTATATGGAAGCACGTTGGATCTAGTTATATTCTAATAAAAGTTTAACATTCCAGAAAACTGAAATTCTAAAAATTGTAATGTATGTCATTTTTTTAGATGCTAAAATGTAGAATTTAATCACAGACTCGTTAAAATAAAAATTTTATCTCCAAACCGCAAACGTTTTTAATAACAGCAACACATTTCTTTTGGTGATAAAACACAATCAATACTGCGATGAAGTCGAGTAAAATAAAGACTGAGGCTCTTCAGAAAGAAAAATAATCTATAATAATCCTGTAAAACTGAACAGGCAGTGAGACAAACGCGTTTAATATCCACTGTCCAGGCTGACACCAAACTCACCTGCTGTAAAATGCATGATCTCAATCCCCCTAGGATTATTATAACAATATTCCAGTCATATTCCAATCAACACACACCACCAGATGAATGCGTTTAGGCACCAAATAACCATTTGCAAAATTAGATTGATGTGCCATAATTACTATTGCACCTTTTTTGTGTACAGATAATTTGGAGGGAAAACACGGAGCCTCGACAAGAAGGACTTGAACTCGATCCAATGAATAAAACAAGGAGGAAAAAGAAGAAGCAGAAACACAGTGTGGGTAAGCGCCATACAAAGCGGTTCACCTTATTACACAAACCGAATTAACCACTCAGCCAATATTGGGAGCCTGAGAGGTCCGATGACTGCCGCGCCAGTTCGTTACTTTCATTACAAAGATGTTATTTGCCAAATAAACGGAATAATGAAAGTAATAAAGAGAATTATAAAGTCACTTGAAACATGGAAAACACACCCGGCACGATTTGATTCTGCAGCACAGACGGCAAAGGAGGAGGCCTATGTCAGCAAAAATGGCAAGTTATTAAATAGAATGTAAATGTCTTCATTATTCATGTTTTATTTCTTTAAATTAACTTCATAAAATTTAAATCTTTTGTTTTTTTTATTTTCGTCACAAAATGGATATTTTATATGAAGAATTTGACAAGGTACGAGTCAAATTCGTACCTTAAAGTTAAAGCCACTCTCAAGCAGAGCAAAATAATAAACAGAAAAATGTCAATATGGGGAAAAAAATCACGAGTGCATATTTGCTTGTTACGTCCTCTTCTTTTGCGCAATGATTGCATTATTATCAAGTGCACTTGAAACGGATCCTTGTGCGTAAAAATAGGTCATTTTACTGGATAAAAATTGACATGTTTTACCGCTTCAGTGCAGAAGATCAGAGGCAGAAACAGCAGGGAAAAAAATGTCGGAGCATACGGACAGAAAGAAGAGGCAGAGTGGGAATACTCTGTGAAATCCTGCCCAAGGTATACGGTCGCTTAAAAGGCTTAAAAGCTTGGAGAAAATTGGATCAGGGAGAATCGTCACCCAACTTTCATTATTTCCAAGTGGTGTGATTGAATTAAAGGGCAAGATGTTGGTTGGAGAGGAGTGGGGTGGATGGGTGGAGGAGGTGGGCGGCGGCGGCGGCGGTGGTGGAGGGCTGCGTAATGGCGTGGTATTAAATTCTAATTAGAGATGCAGGGGATCAATGATAGGGAGGTTGGACAGCCCGGGCCCCCAGTGCCAGCCCAATAGACTGATGAGTTATTGTCATGTAAAAAAGCGCTAGCAATAAGACCAAACGCTTTGCTATTGTCCAAGCGGAAAGAGCCAAGTTTATTATGAGGACTATATGCTCTAGAGACCTCGGGCTAGGCGGCTCTTAGGGGGCTTTTCATAAAACAGGGCTAGGTTCGTATAAAGGAGGCCAGTTTTGGAGCAGGCGCTGAGCAGTGAACATCTACTCACCGTCCAGCCTTCTTCTAACCAGTCCAAACCAAACAAGTCATCAAACTCAGACAGCGCGTCTTCCTCATTTTGAATTTTTATTAGTTTTTTTTTTTTTTTTTTTTCCATTTCAGACCCATTTTTGGGTGCTTCTGTTTGACTTTTTTTTCCCAGGGAAGTGCAGCTTTCAATCGCAACCGAACCTTCTCAAATGTATAAAATGGAGTATTCTTACCTAAATTCCTCTGCCTACGAGTCATGTATGGCCGGGATGGACACGTCGAGCTTGGCATCGGCCTACGCGGACTTCAGTTCGTGCAGTCAGACGAGCGGCTTCCAGTACAATCCCATCAGGACCACTTTCGGGGCCACCTCCGGCTGTCCTTCCCTAACGCCGGGGTCCTGCAGTCTGGGGACCCTGCGGGATCACCAGAGCAGCCCGTATGCCGCAGGTAAGCAGCAGCGAGCTCCGCAGCCTCAACCTGGTGTATTATAGGACGCCTTGATTGCATTTGAAAATGGAAATGTGTTTAGTATTTACCAAACGAAATTTGCTTACACAAATGAAAGAATTTATCACGTTAGAAGCGATTGCAGGCAAGAGGTAATTCGGTTATGGGGTTATACTATCCCAGTCACACCCAAAACCGCCAACAGAATTATCTTAAGCTGCCAAAATGATAGGCATAATTTATTTACTTTGCGATGAGACATAAAGCTTCGAAAATAATTAGATAACCAAAGACTAAAGCTCATTATTGACACCAAATTGGAGTTACAGTAGCAACAAGCGAGGCGGACTGCAACATTATGACAAGTTTTCAAACAGGAGCCTCAGTCTGAGGAGCAACAATTAATTTTACAATTAGCCGCTTCACAGGTCAGCAGTGTTATCAATTCTGATCTAATTCAAAGGTAATTAAATACACGATTTAACTGGAAGCTCCAACTCAGCGTGCGTAACCGGATTTTACACAAAATAACCAACTTTCAATTTACTTCCATTTGACAGCATCACACTTAAGCAATCACGTTCCCTTTTTACTGAGCGGATAAAATACGTCAGCCTTGACATTTCCTTTTGGTTTATAGTTCCCTACAAACTATTCACCGATCATGGTGGGCTGAACGAAAAGAGGAAGCAGAGGCGCATCCGGACTACGTTCACCAGCGCGCAGCTAAAGGAGCTGGAGCGGGTTTTTGCAGAGACTCACTACCCGGACATCTACACCAGAGAGGAGCTGGCACTCAAGATCGATCTGACTGAAGCCAGAGTGCAGGTACGAAACCCCCACAGTTCAACAGGCGCCCACCGCTGGCGGCTGCCTTTACGCACGATTCATCTCATCATTTTCAAGCAAATAATTAGAGAAAAAGCTTGCATCTTTTATTTTACTAATATTGACGCAAACAGCCGCAAGATTATGCAACTTAAATTTTCAAATTGCTTGTATCACAACTATTAAAACAAAAACAAAACAAAACAAAAAAAAAAAAACATAAATATAATTTAAATGTTGTGTATGTGGTATAAACTTTTTGAACGTGTTTCCAGGTGTGGTTCCAAAATCGTCGCGCGAAATTCCGCAAGCAGGAGCGCGCAGCTGCGGCGGCCGCAGCGGCTGCCAAGTCCAGTTCCGGGAAGAAGTCCGACTCCAGGGACGAAGACAGTAAAGACACCAAAACTACCGACCCAGACAGCACGGGAGGACCGGGGCCAAACCCGGTTCCCACTTCCAACTGCGGCGGACCGAGCCCCACCGCAGGCCAGGTCAACACCACCGGGAACGGACAAGTGGACCAAGTGAAGACCTCCGTATCCACTGGCATGGGAGTGACGGCACCGAGCCAAGGCTGGGCCGCCGCACCCGGGACCATCACATCCATCCCGGACTCGTTGGGCGGGCCATTCGCCAGCGTACTGTCATCTTTGCAAAGACAGAACGGAGCTAAAGCGACACTAGTAAAGACCAGCATGTTCTAATGAAGCTTAGAAAACCCGAGCAGAGTTCTCTGGAGACTGAAAAGCAATCGCCCAACACAGACTGGAGGACAATAAAAAGCAGATAGAAAAACAGATGAATATGGTTATTTTATTTTTACCTTGCGCTTTTCCTTGTGGTCAACAATTTTCCTGTAAAATATCCATCTTGACAAGTCACACTTTCACATTGAGACTAAAGCAAGTTGGGTGAACTGCTACCACCTTCTCCTAGTCAAGTCTCAGAGTTATTTACCTACAAAACAGCGAAATGGGCAATTTACTCTCACTTAAAATATAGAACGGCGTCATACCTCACTTTAATTTAGTTTTAGAAGAAAAGAAAAAAAGAAGTTGGAGCAAATGACTTGTTCAGATGTTTATTTTTGTTCTCAATGTGGGGGGAAACGAAGGCTGGCACACTGGAAACGCGCAGTGCCACCAGAAAGCAGAGGAGCCTCGTTAAATCCCATTCAGTCAGAGTTCAACAGCTGCTTTTGTTGGGTACAGAGGCGCCTGACAGCCATGACTGAGGACGCAATGACACAACCATCCATACACAGCCAGCTGTGTGGAAACTGCGGTATTATTTTGTTTCTTAGGGCTGCAGAGAGTTTAGTTTTTTTAAATTGTCGCTACAAACACACTTATTTCCTCGATATTAAAAAAGGCACAAACTACTGCAATGTTCACCTCAGACAGGAAATCTGTATGTTTTGTGTGTCTTTCTACGGCAGTGTTTTGTGGCTCAAACTGTATAGTGTTATTACGTATTCTTGTCTCTTATAGTTGAACCATAGGCCATATTCCCTCGTAGATCGACCATACAAGTCTTTTTGATGTTTTACTAAAATTCCCTCGGAAGAATTTATTTTGGGTATTAAAAAAGGGGGATGGATGCAGACATTGTATTTATTTCTATATAATTTGCATGTTGTCTTTTTGTCTGGTTTAAAATGATTTTCTCCCATTTTGTGAGCATAATGTAACATGTTTTTGTCCAGGATCTGAAAGTTATTTATATGTAGGTAATGAATGCTTATATTTAAGAAGGAAATATTTCTACATGTGCACATAGTTTTCAAGGTGTACCATTGAAATGATTGTTGATGATAAAAAAAAAATAGTTCAAGCTTGCTTTTGTCATTTTTTTTGTAAAAGAAGTTCGAGAAGCAACCATTATTCTTCATGTCTATATTGTAAATCTCATCCCGGTGGTTTAAAAAGGCCGTCGATTTCAGCACCAAGGACAGTTCCGGGTTTAGAATTCATTTGGGCCCCATAGATTCTTGAATAATAACCAAACAAGCACATCTTTACTCCCCCAAAACAAACAAAACAAACTATGGCTTTCATTTGACAAAACATTATAGGGATTCTGCTTCATCAGCTTTGAAGAGTTTACACATCGAAGAGTAGATAAATAAAAAAAAAAATATTTAAAACAAAGCATACTGGCAATGTTCTTTTTTTAGACGAATTATTATTAGTAATTGTTACGGAAAATAACAACAGAAGCATGACAAACAAAACATCAAACAAATAGTTTATGAAAATCAAAAAACGACCAAATAACCAGCCGAGTAAATTTGGCTAAATAAAACAACAAAACTTTAAAAAAAAAAAACCCTAATAATAATTTGGTCTGCTTAGTAAAAAGGAAATGACAAGAAAAACAAATGAAAATGAAAACAAAGCGAAAAAAAACAAAATACCAGTAAGATTGATTTAGGTGGACAAATATATATATATATATATATATATATATATATTTATATTGTTTATATAAAAAGTGAATAAATTGCCAAAAGTAATACGCTCCCATCATTTTTTTTCAGATAGAATTTTTAAGGCAATTGATATAAAATAATAAAAATTAATGCTATTTTATAATTGTCATCTACATTAAATATTATTGTTGAATTATTCCCAAGCATAAACCACATCTTCTGCAGAATCATTCTACATTTTCTATACCTCAAAACTAAATGTATGCATTTTGTTCAGTTGGTCATTAGGCTTTTGCACTATTTAGAATCATGTAAAAGATATATGGAAAGAGGTGATGTGGAAGGATTTGTATTTTCAACACTGCTGCCGCAAAAAAAAATAAATAAAAAAAAAATAAAAAAATCGGACATTAGTTTTCCAGCAAATGTGAGCAACGACTTATTCTTACATTTCCAGGACTTTCCAAATGTATATCAGCCACTTGTTTTGCAATAAAAAGGAAAGAAATATATCTTTGATTTATAATATTTATTTATAAACATACAGTAATGTAATAATAAATGCAATTGCATTTAAACATCAAATGAAACTATATTCCGAATAGTGTTCAAGGTGAATATTATACAATAAATACAGTACAGATGCAAAAAGGTTTTCATTCCCCTACTGTTCTGTTAAAACCCTCTGGGAGAGAAGCTCAGACTCAAAGATACTGCTATAAAAGACTCGTCTTTGATTTACTCATCAGCTAAATGAGGATTAAAAAATAAAAATACAACAGCTGGAAAATGATCCTAAAATACTGCAGCTCAGAAAAAGTGAGAGATGACCCCGGAGGTGAAGCCTGTTCAGCACAAGGAAGTTTAGGCTGCTTTACTTTCATACAGCAAATCATTTGGTTTTATGCTTAAACATGCATTTTTTTCCAACACACCCACAACATATAACCAAGCTCTTAGCAAGAGGCCTAAATGTGCAGCTGGCAGGACAGGTCTTTAGTTTTAAACCAACCAAACATTGCAGAGGTGCAGCTGCTGCTGGTATGTCTTCATATTACCTCTGCTGATGATAGATGTTTCAGATACAACGGATGTTTATGCTTTTTCAGGTGCATAAATGAACTATACAGCTGAGAAATGACCAAAATAAGCCTGATTCTTAGACATTAAATATCACAAACATTCAAAATGAAACCCATATTTGCCCTGCGGTACAGAGAACACACAGCATATTGTGTAACAAATGTTTTTCCTTTTGTCATTGGCCATTACAGATCACAGGGCAATCAAAGGGAGATGATGAAATTGAATATGTTTGTATGAAAATAAACTGCAGTGATTAAGCGGCTGACGGAGGGATGGAGTTTGCTTTTCTGCACTTTCCCACTTTAAATTTGACCAAATCACTTGTCACAAAATGAAAATAGTGCAGAAATAAGACACCATACATCTGGTGCTTTGCTTCCTGGATCATTTCCCCTTCCTAAGGCACATTAAACTGTTGGCTATGCAACCAGACTGACTGCATAAGGAACAATCTGCTGCAACCAAATAGCTCACAACTCATATTACTGCCTTTAAAATGAGCCTAAATTGCTCTATAGCTTTATATTAGAACTTAATCACATTCTTTAGAGAAACAAAAGCTTTTAATACAACAATCAATGGTGAATAAATATTTACTTTTGTGTATTTTATGTGTTTCTAAAGGTTTATTCATAGCTTCATTGTACTTTTTATATTTAACTTGTAAATTCAAATATTATTTACCTGAAGGGAAAAATAGTGTTTATACCTTTAAAAAATTCAGAATGAGATACCTGATCTCATTTTCTGACCTCCGACTTCGATTTTTATCCCTTGGAACAACATCAATCTTTAATCTGAAACAGATTGCATCATATTATGCAGATTTTTTCAAGCATGAAAAGCGGTCAGATTTTTCTCAGTGTGTTCAATGTGGGTTCTTTCCAATATGGCTGCCGCCTTAAAACAAACTCACTGCATGATGAAGCATGTTTTATGGAAAGACGAGGATAAATTGAATCCAGAATTCATTCACGTAACAGATGACATGAGCACAGAGAATATATGTTCTTGTTTTAAACATTCAACAGTTCCCAGATGTCTATTTGGCCCATATGATGCATCTTCGGTGGTCACAGAGCTGCAGAGGAAGCACACATCGCAACAGGCTGCGCAGGACGTGATTGGTGGATAATCAGGTTAAAATGAGAATGAGGCTTTCTTCTGTAAACCTTGTGCTTTTCACTCGAGCGTCACAATGTGGTCGGCTGTCCGGCCGCTTCAGAGAAAAGACAAGGAGAAAGAAACCAACAATTTTAACGAGCAGAAGTTTTTAAAAAAGGAATAAAAATGTTAATTTTCTAACAAAAGGTTTTGATTTAATTTTGTCATCTCCTTTCAGACTTCCTTCTGATGCTTCACTGAGTCTGACTTGCATTTATTAAAGGGATACTGAGGAGATTTTTTTAATAAAACACTTGTGTCTCACCAGGGTCACAGCATTTAAGTTTTAGAGAATGTTCTGATTTAAAGTTTTAGAGAGAAACAGAATCAGTTTCCTTTAAAACACTAAATCTATGAACCAGAATTAACATATATACAGCAGTTCACAGTGTGTATCCTTTTGTTAAACTTTAACAGAACTTTTAATTCTGGAACCCATAGAAGGGCTATAGGCCATGAAGATGGTTAATTTGAATAATATTTAAGGTGGCATAAGTAGAAACTGCAGATTTAAAAGAAAAAAAAAAAAAAGGAGAGATGGGGATAGAGAGAATGTTTGGAAACTTACAGCGGGAACGAATGTAACATTGGTTGCAATTGAGGAGTCCGTTTCTGATCCGGACGTCTGTCCCTGTGGTTGTGTCGCCTAACTGTCCTTTACACACCCCACACTAACAAAGAGACAGGCAAGGAGAAGACAGCAAATATATTTATTTGCTGTCTTTATTTATTTTTTTATTAATACATTAAGATAAAACTGCATCTCAGTTCTGGAAAACATTCAACATTTATCCATTGTTGCTCTGGCTGAATGTCCAAGCACCTTGTCCTGCTGGAAGGTGAACCTCCTTCCCAGTTTCAAGTCTTTTCCAGCTTCTAACAGGTTTTCCTAAAACAATTCTTTACAGTTCAACCCAGATGTTTACATTTCTTTCACAAAACGGCTGCATTTATACTGAGATTCAAATCAAATCTGTTTACTAAGTAAGCGACTCAATTTCATTGACTACAAAAGCTCGCCACACTATTAGGAAGGTATTGGCTTGTCTCATAAACCCTCAACAAAAATACACTAATGTTTGAAGTAAAAATGTGACAAAATGTGAAAAAGTTCAAAGCATATGAATAATTTCGTAAGGCATTGTGCAGAAACTGTATCTAAATCATCTTCTTTAACTCTACTCATTTCATATTTAAGCTTTTGCTAGTATGAAACAGAGAGGTCTGAATCTGTTACAGTGAATAAACCTTGTGGAGATAAAGTGCAGCTTGTGGGCCAACCAACCTTAAAGCAGTGGATGTGGAAGTAGAGGCTGAGCGTCTCTATGATCATGGCTGCTCCCTTCCCCAGAGGCTGACTACAGCTGGAGCACAGCTTCTTCCCACTGACAGACCTACAACAGGAAGAAGAGACACAGTTAAGATTTTCTTCAAACCAACATCCAGAAACAGAGACTGTCTGTTCTATGCACCGCCCAAATCCTTTACCTTTTATTAAATTAACACCATTGTCCTTCCTTTTCCTAATCTGTGTGTTTTTTGCTTTTTTTTCATCTGAAACCTCATCAAAGCCTAGAAATTCAAATAGATTTGAAAACTAGAATTTCTCCTGCAAGGTTTATAAAGCTCCTCAAAATAAACAAAATATAATACACTAATTTTCTTTACATTATTGTTTCAAATGGGAAGAAAACCCCAAAACTCCTGGACTTGACTGTGTACTGTCTATTTAAAATTCCAGGCAGACTGCAGGGTTGCTGTTGCAGTGCTACATGGCATGAGATGGGTGGAGGAAAATAAAGCTGGGGGTGGGGAGTAAAACAGAAAATGACAATGCAGAAACGAGCAGCGCCCATCCTCCTGGGCTTGGTGGGCTTTCTGTGCTGCAGTACCTGTTGGGCGGTGGGGGAAATGTGTCTGGTGCTGATGGACAAGCTGCGAGGAGCTTTGATGAGCTTCTGACATTATTATCAGTGGGGCCGCACCTGGAAATGGACAGCAACATGCAACATGAAGATGGCTCCCAGAAACAGCAACATGATTGGACGACACAGACAGACCACGACCAATCCAAACCACAAACACAAGAAACAGTTTTGGAAGATTTGACAGCACATTTTCGTTTAAATACAAATTTTTTTTATGCTTTTATAAAACTTGACTTGTCTAAAAACGTTTTCTAAACACTTTCATGAAATGCAATGGGTTATTTGTGTGAAGGAGAGTCATGGAGGGAAATACAGGCAGCAGATGCCACCTGCTGGCCGTTTTTGGTTGCAACAGTGGCTCTTTTAAATCGATAAGAAGGCAATTTCTTAAAACAGAAACAATGTTTATGAAAAATTGAAATCAATGATTAATAAAGCTGAATCAAACTCTTTATTTATTCTCTCTCTCAAACATTTACACACCTTCGTTCTCCAGCAGGCCGGCTGGTTTTGGTGCCGTCAGGCCCTGATTGCTTCTTGGGTGGAGTTGAACATTTGGGAGATGTAGGAGGAAGCTTTTGGCCGTTGTGAACACTGTGACCAAGTCTCTCTGCCTGACTGCTGTTCTGGCTCACCAAGCTGATAGAGGAAGAAAGAAAAACACAGAAACTTTGATCAAAGAGCTTCATCTCTATTTATGTTCAAAGCCTCGGCCAAAATAATGTCAAAATCTGGACTTTATGACACAAATAGAATGAATTGGCTCCTAATATTTAGGAAAACATCTTGAATGTTTTGACTTAAACATGTTTTGAATACAAAGAAAATTCAGATTAAAACACATGAATCTTCTTGCTAATAAAAATAAAAGCATTTCCATATAAAATAAATTCATGGAAAACGCTTTAAGACTTAGGAATGCATAAGTGAAGTAAATAATGACAAATTAACATCAAAGGTCATTTGGAGCAACTCGCTGAGCAAAATCATCAGACAGCATCTGAGCCACACTGTTAGCTGCTTTGAGTCTCGGTTCACCAACCTTCTGCCGGTCTTCATGCTGTCGTCAGCAGTGCTGATGTCACTGGTTCTGTCATTTTCTTTCCTTTTCCACTCTGCACTCTCTGTACTTCCTCTCTGAATCATAAAACAGCAGATATTTGATTAGCTAACATAACTTCTGAGAGTTTATGTCCATACATTTCAATCACTAAACTAGCATAGTTTTAATAGTTTTAGCTCTAGTGCTTAAAGTGTCATATTAACTATCTGCAACACAATCTTGGATTCTTTATCACAAACCAAGACAAAGTAATACATAATTATAAAATAGAAGGAAAATGATGCATGGTTCTCAAATCTCAAAAGTGTGGCATACATTTTAATTCAGAGCCTTTGAGTCAATCTGTTGTAGAACCACTTTGTCCTACATTGATATCTGCAAGTCCACTGAGGTAAATAACCTCTTCCTTTTATTTTAGTCATGTGCTACTTTGTGTTAGTCTGTAATAAATTCATAATAAAATACATTAAGGTTTGTAGTTTTAACTGAAAGAAATAAAAAGTATTTGTACAGGGACATGGGACAAACAAAATAGATAATCCATAAAACATCATGAATAAGTCCCTCACAGACTGTCTCTCCAGTAGCTCCTGTTTTCGTTCCCAATCTGCCAGCGAACGCACAATCGTATCCTGTGGCTCGGAGGTGGAGGAGACCCCCCCTCGGCTGGGGGAGGGCAGGGCTGAGGAGCGGGGCGTCAGAGGCATCACAGTCTCCTCCAGTATCCGACGCTCCTGTTGGGAAGGAGAAAATCCCAAACCAAACACCGACATAAACATAGTAGGTTGGTTTATAGATCTAAAATGGCCACAGAAACATACAGTTAGTATGATGTAACAATTCAGCTAATGTAAAGACACAAACACACACACACGCACACACACCTCCTCATGATACTTCCTCTCCTCCTCTGCCACCTCCCTCTGTGCTTTTTCCCACTCCTCCTTCAGTTTCTCCTGCTCACGCTGGTATTTCTCCTGTCACCATGGCAACAGACACATGACATACAGCAGAGAGCCAAGGTATAGTGAAAAACTGAACTTTGTGCAGGTGGATGTTTGGGCCAAAAAACAGAAAAGATGTGCACAGCTAGCTGGCACAGTCTTCACTTTTAAAAACGTTTCATTTTTGGTTTTCTAAAACTACTGATTTTCTAACCTTAAAATAAGGAAATTAATATGACAAAAAAATCAAAAAAACTTAAAGCCTGCATTTTTATTTTCTTCACTTAGATATGTGCCTGTTAAGCATCAAATGAAAGATCAGAACGCAGCAAAAGCCCAGCAGAAAACAGACAATACCAAAGCATGCAGAAGCCGATAAGCAAAGAGTTCCTTCACAATTATCGTTTGAAAACTTGCTTTATATTTTTCATAATTTTAGACAAAATTGCCAGAAAAGACAAATCATCTTCCTGTTATGCAAATGTGTGGAGGAACCCCAGAGAGTTAGAGGAATTATCAACATTTATAATGGAGTAAGACTGGAGCACAAAGACGAAACACAGTGAGGAGGTGGAGAGCAAACTGATGTGTCAGGCATTCGTCCTTTTGAGCAGATATCCTCACAAACAACCAGAAAGGAGTGTAATCTGTTTTCAGGTTGCAGATGAACGCTGTCAGCAACAGACCTCACTCCTTTAAACGTCTAAACATGTGCAGACTACAGATGCTCATTGGCTGAGGAGGGAGAGAGGGACCGGGGCAGCAACAACAGCAGCCACGTTGGACAAACACCCCGCCTTTGTGTTTGCATGAGATGGAGACGCTGATGGAAGACGACCAAAGCGGGGCTTCTTCCACTGTGCAAGCTCGCCATCTAGTGGTTCAAGTGAGCAAAGGGGAGTTGAGATTTGCTTAATATTAACAAAAATATGTCAGGGAGGAAAAAGCAATGAAGTGCAGTTAGTCCTTCTGTGACTGTGCATTAGATGAGTACTGTGATACATCCCAGACAAAAAGATGCTCTAAACAACTGGCTAAATGACTTCTGAGTGGATTCTGTGGGTTTGTTCAAACATGATGAAGCAAGTCTGATGAAACTAAACTCATTCTGTTGGTCTGATTCCAGTTATCTGAATTTAATAACTGGGAGAGTTAGATGTAACATTCTTTCATTTACTTTGTATTTGCTTATTCTTCTGCTTTTCTTACTCAAACCTGTAAGATATTGAAATCAAACTCTACACATTTCCAGACGGGACAGAAAACCTGAGATAAACACTTCCTACACCTCAGAGTCACTGTTGGTGCTGTGCTCTGTCTACCAAGCTCCATGACAAACTAAGTCTGGCCTTGCACCCTCATGCGCCATGCTTTTCCCTGCGTGGTTGCCATGTACCTGCAGCATGCGCTCCTGGTCTTGCTGCCACCTTTCCTGACGCTTTCGCTCCTCATCCGGGTCCCAAGACCAGCGGTCTCCCCGCCTGGCCTTGGCCAACACCGGGACTGACACCTGATATACCCACACACGTATACACACAGGTCAACATGCACAAACACACGACAGATACATGCACACATCGATGTCCACACATAACCCATTCACGTAGACCCCGATGTACACACACATCCACCACAGAAAAAAAGAAAGGAGAAGGGAGGAGACAGAAATATTTGGTCTACCACAACAGCACTACTCCATTGCTAGCCAAAGGACGCCTACTAAGGAGAGAGAAGACAGAGAAAAAGAGCTGGAGGTGAATAAAAAAAAGGAAAAAAGCAGTCTCAGCCATCAACTGCAGCATCCTCATATGGCATGCTACATCAACAGCTCCGAGTGATCTTCAGTATTTAGCTCAGTACCATTCAGTGCGACAACAACCAAAGGCTAAGCTAAAAATGAGCGAAAAACGGGCATGATCTAAAAAAAAAATTAAAAAAATGAAAATGTTGACATTTGAATCACTATATAGTATGATGGGGCTGCTTTGTTAATGGAAAATTAAGTAACAAAAGTTTTACGTAGGTTTAGATTTTTGTAGAAGGTTTATCATCTACTTGACTGTTTATAACTATTTGTAGTTTGAATTAAAGGTAGAACCAAAATGTTTGGTGAAACCACACAAGTTCAACACAGAGGCTGCAGAAACGAACAGCGCAAACATTAGAATAAAATTAAATAACTGATAACATTTATGCATTCACTTCATATACACATGAAGCATTTATAAACAACTTTATTACCAAAAATGTGTGACACAGCCAATTTCAAATGTTAACATGGTATTTTCTCCATAAAGAAGCCTAATCAAAAGACTAATAATCTTCCAAATCTCTGTACTAGTGTAGCTGCATTAAGAAGTCGAGTCAAATCGCTGTTTCTACTAAAACTGCAGCGTTCAGATCTCTCTAGCCCAAAGTATCAGGCCTGAAGAGAAGCAATATGAGAGCTCAGCAAACCAGTTACTCACATTTTCATGTCGATCTTTCTCTGCAGCTTCTGTAAACAAAAGGAACAAATAAAAAACGTCAAGCAATATTCTCAATACAAAGTGATGGGACAGATGTTTACAAAACATCATATTGGGGTGAAAACAAAAAGAAGATATATTATGAAAGCAATACATGATCTTTATAAGACTATAAATTATGTAATATTGTTTATGTTCTGCTTGTTGGTAACCCCAAGATATTTGGATCAGAGCATAAAAATCAATAAATTTTTAAGCCAGAAGAATGTGCCTACACAAAATAGTTATTATTATTAATATTGTATGGGACATGGGTATGGAAAGCAAGAGGGTCATGGAAAATGGCAGATATTTTTGTCTGGAGGAACGTTCTTGGTGAAGGATCCAGTAATTACCACATTTTCTCATTATTCTAAGGTTCCAGGTTTCTTTGACAAAGAAATGGACCCATATAATCACTGATCCTCCATCATATTTAATACTGATAACAGAAACGGACAATAGATCACAAAAGCAAAAAAATAAAATAAAAAAAAAAGTTGTAGAAATGCTTTAGTTACACTTATTTTATGGAAACCATTAGAGACGCCTAACAATTTAGCCATCCCTAACATGGCTTGTGGCACCAGTGATAAAAAAAAAGAACCAAACCAAACAAATAAAACAAATTTTATAAATGTTCCTCACTGAAAAACAAAATACTCAAATTAAAGACTTTTCTAAATTTTGCAGTTTGAGAATATTCTTCTGCAATTAAAAATGACATTAATTCAATGTTTTCTTGTCAGGATGAGATTTGCACGAATTCCGCACTCAGACTTGAACCTCGTACATAGTTCAATGTGATCATACTGTCAAAGCTTGTTTAATACAAGTCAGATGCTGCTGGTTTTTGTGGAGAAACCAGTAATAAACACTCAACAGAAAACTGTCAAAAGTTGGTTATCAGCTGATCGGTCTGATCAACTAGAAGCACACTGAGTAATATGCAAAAGCAGTTCAAACAGAAAGCTTCAAAGATACCTCAGAAAGTAAAAGGATGAGGGAAAAGTGTACAGCAGCATGTTAGCGCGGTAAGGAGACCTCCACCAACACAGAGGTTTACCTGGCGGAGCGAAGAACTCCCAGCGTGACTTAGGGTTACTGGAGGACTGCGGGGACCTGACACTGATTTCAAACTCTACAGCAAAATGATAAAAATATGTGGATGGAAGAAAAACAGGGAATGTGGGAGAGAAGGAAAACAGGGGAGGAAATAATGAGGGATAGGATAGATGTGAAAATCAGGAGCTGAAGCAGACAACCTGAGACTTTACATCAAACTGGGGAAAAGTTTGGTATTTTTACTTATGTGGTAGGTTTAGTAGAATTTTAGTTAGTAATAAGTAGACTCTTGGTATTAGGATATGTGCTTTATTTGTTCAATATATTTCAGTTGGCTCAAAACAATTACCTGAATGTTTTGCTTTTAAAATGCTTTAAAGTGTCCTATTGATATGGATTAACATCTGTACACAACTGAGAAGTGACTACAATAGGCTGTGATCAGTCATTTTATCTTATGTAAGCAGAAAGTGCTGAAAAGCTAAAAGAAAAAATAGTGAACAAAACTGACATGATAATCAAACTTAGAATATAGGGAGGGATGGAAAAGAAGCTGCTGTCTATGTTTGGACTTCAGGACATAAATTCACCTGATGACGTTTCCCTCAGGGGGCTATGTCCGAGCGATACGGGTGCAGCTGGACTTGTTGCCGTCTCCGCTCCCTGAAATGACTCCTGACAGGAGGAAACTCTTCACTACAAGCTGGTTTACAATGATTGGATGACTTCTGGTATAATTGCCGCTGAATTTCTCTTACCGTTGATGTTACGGCGGGGTCGTTTGGTGTGTTTATCTCAGTTGGGAGAATCTGCAGTACGTTCCCTGTGGACTGTTCAGTCTTCTCCGATTTAGATTCTGGAGGACAATACAAACTAAATTCTAGAGCTCATAGTTTTACACACAAAGAAAAATAGCGTATAAACAGAAAGCATGCTAGTTAGCATTTTAGTGTGTTGCTAAGACCTGCAGGTGGCGCTTTCTGAGCTGCAGTAGTTGACTTTTCTTCCTGTTGAGCAGCATCTTTCTGGCCTCCGGTCTCCACAAAGCTGTCCTCTGGCTGCGTTAGCTCCTGTAATGGTCACAGATGATTTACTGCCTGGATGAAAGACTGAGTCAGCAGACTGACATTCCTGTAGTGAAGGAGGAAATTGTTGCTTTCTAGAGTTCCAACCAAAACAGAATTATTGGGCAAAGTTCCAGAGATACAAAATTAGAAAATTAAATAAATGTAATAGTTATAGTAATAACCTAAGATCTCAAATCAAAAGTATGTCTTTGCAGGAATGTTGTGAGATTTAAAGTGTTTTGTACCAACAGAGCCCGTTTCCATAGAAACTGAACTGATGCAGCACGTTTGAGCTTACAAAGACTCACTGGATTCAACAAATCATTCTTTCCACCACAGCAAGCTGTTTGACATAACTTGGATGCCTGATAATGCTTTCGAAGTAACCTTATTAGATGGTGTATGAATGTAAATCATAAACATCCTGAATCAGACCTCCGGAAGAGAAGTGGGCCGAGTGGGAGTGGGTGAACCCTCAGTGACTGAGGCTGCCTCCATCTTGCTCTGTCTGCTGCTGGTTTTTGTTAACACTGGACTTCCTCTTTCGGGGGAGGCGGGCGGACTGCCAGCGGGTGAGGCGTCTGATGGGGGGGCATCTGGAGACGCCTGGAACAAGGGAGGGGAGTCCCTTTCTTTGCTCTCCGACTTCATGGAACTGGCATCATTTCTGATGTCGCCGTTTACTCGTAGCAAACCGTCCACCTGCATAGCAACAGCACAGAGTTAACAATAATTTCTACTTATTATGACCATAAAACTATATTGGCTGTGAGGCATCAGATTTAATTTTACTTACTATGTAGTACTTTGCAAACATTTTCCTACTCCTTGGTCTTTTTGTTACATTTTGTCACATTACTACCACAAACAACCATTTATTTTATTGGGATTTTATACACTAGACAAATACAAAGTACAGGAAAATTAAGTGGAAGAAAAATCATTCATTGTTTTAGAAATTGTTTACAAATAAAAATCTGAAAAGTGACATGCGTTTTTATTTCAGTCACTACTTCACACAGTCACCCTTTGCAGCATGAAGACACAAATAAACTTTGATCTTAACTATTTTTACAGCCTTTAAATGTTTTACTTCCATGATTGGCTTTTATTTACCTCCACCAGAGTTACCATGAGACTCTTGACTGCTTCTCAGGCAGAGAACCATGTCTCTGAGGAATTCCTAGATTGCATCTACTAAGATTAAATCATACACAGGTGGAATCCATTGACAAATTAGCTGTCTTCTCATCACAGTTGGTCAAACTAGATTTGAATTAGAGTCAACAGAGTAAAGTGGGTTTTACTCACTTTTAAGATTTCTACTTGTGAATAGTTTTTACAGCTTTCCTTCTATTTCACAATTAACAGTCACATAATGTTTTTAAGTCACATAAAATCCCAATTATATAGGTTTAATTTTGTGATTTAAAAAAAGGCAGAATCTGAAAAAGTTAAAGGAATGCTTACGTTTTAGCACAGTGTATTTTTCTGTTGGCTGAATTTTCACAACTAAAATAAATCAACAATTTATGACAAATAAAAAATGTAAATAATTAAAGTATAAAATCGCTCATTCCTTCTCATTATGAACCTTGCTTCTGTTAGTTATTATCTGTTCATCTGCTGAAAAAACCCCTGCTGGCCTCTGCAACAAAGAAGCACTAATATATGTGTGAGGAGCTCCCTGTGAGTGGTAACTTAAGACATGGTGCCGGAGTCGGCTGAATGCAGTCTCTCAGTCGGCCCCCTCTTCCTCCACCTCCTCATCCCTGTCCTTACAGCCTGTGTGGACACACATTGTCCGCCGGGAGCCCACTTCACATCGAGAGGGGTCCTACTTGTCAACTTCTTAAGTCAATAGTGAACAGAGGGCTCCATTCAAGATGGGACTCCTGACCAGAAATTCCAGAAAAAGTGCTCTGCTGCATTTGGATCTGGTAATACCTTGCACTCCACAATGCAACAGCTCATTTTAAATATTCCTTTTGCTCATTTTTTGCCAGAAGAAAGGGGAATGGATCCCTTGAGGGTGAAATTGGAACATTACACGCTTCTAAAGTGAGGGGAGTTTTTCGGTTTTCATACACACCAGTCACTCATCGCAATGGTTGTTCTGTGACATTGTAATGTAAATGTTCAGAGATCTGCCAAGGGAAGAAGAGCAACAATACTTCCAGAATATAGTGGCTCATCTAAAGTTTACCCACTAATGTGAAAATGCCAGATTTTTTTTCATGATGCAAAATATTAGTAATCATGAACTAATATAGCAGTTGAACAAAAAGGCCATTCGCTTAAACAACACACTCAGAGAAGTAATTCAGCCAAGACTTTACAAAAAAACACACACATTTTGCATTTAAGATAAAAACAAAAACACCTTTGTCTGTAAATATGTTCTACTCAAAACTCCACAAGTGGTAGTTTGAGCTTCACCTGGTTCAAATTTAGCAAAAAATACCCATCAAATCAATTTATTCCAAAAAAATAAATCACCAGATCAGCCTTTACACTGTGTTGATGCTAATTCAAGCAAGAAAGAGTTGAGCTTTTCACATGTTGATGTTAAATGCTTATTTTTTATTTTTTTGCTGCAGATGCATCTTCTGCTACAAATAATCAGGTTTTTGTTAAAGGAAGATTGTTTTTGCATTTTTGGCCATAGAGTGTTTATTTTCTTATTAAAAAAAAGGAATGGAAGTATTTGTTTACTTGCATAAAGTAATTCTAATATATAAAAAATACTAATCGGATAAAAAAAAAAAGTTGACACATTCTGCAGACTTTATATTTACCACTTAATTTTCAGAATAATTGATTTAATAATCAATTATCATTCGTTGCAGTCTTATTATGTATTCCAGCTGAATTGTTGTGTACAATTAAACTGGAATACAAACAAATCTGTTATCTTAATACTTTCAGGATTTTTGTTTCATTCCAAAAAATATGTAGTTGAACTGAACAGGAGCTAATACACATTAGTTCTGGACAAAAATTTGAAATTATAAATCATAGCTTCAGTTTTTATCTCACCAACACCTATTAATATAATGTGTAGACTTTCAAAGGCAACTGCACCCTGATCATAGTTCTCCTAACTGAATGTTTACATTTTATCAGAGCTTTATCATCATTTTGAAAATAATTTAGACAAACAGTTTAAGAGAGGTCAAGACTGTCTGAAAGCAGAAGTTAAATTTTTTTAAGGTTAATTTAAATGTAACCTTAAATATGTATGTAACTCACACATCCTGTCTCACCTTGCTATTCCATTTTTCATCAGTCGACGGTGGGGGCTGAAAGTAAGGCTTTGGTGTCAGCAAAGGCACCGGTTTGGGTGACAGAGCCCGGGTGGACGGTGGTTCAGAAGAGCGAGAGCGGATCTGAGGCCGCTGGTGTGAGCTCGAGTCTTTGGGAAACTCTTCAATCTGCGCCTCCAGTGTGGACGTAAACCGTGGCGCCGGCGCTGACTGCTGCCGCAGGTACCTCAGTGGCCCCTCAGGCACCTCGTCGAAAGGGTCCGGAGTCGTGGGGGAGGAGGAGAGTGAGAGGGAGAAGGGCGAGGTGGGAAAGGAGGGGTCGGCCGACATGCTGCGGTCCAGAAGCTTGGGAAGCTGCAGGCGCTCCAGGACGGCCTCGCTGATGGAGAAACGCTGGGCGTAGCGCTGGAGGATGGACGACGCCTCCTCTGGAGTTCTGGCTTTCCGGTACGCCTCCCGCAGCTCCTCCTCACGCCGCTCCCTGACAACAGGCAGACATTTTCAGGCTGACTAAAATAAATTTGTCATTCAGTGTCAAAACAAACATCTTTCATCTTATTGTCTTCATTTGTTTTACTTGCTATGGACAGCGTTAAAGCTGCAGTATGTAACTTTTCTAAAAATATATTTTTTTACATATTTATTAAAACTGTCACTATGTTGTGACAGTTTGGTATGTGACAGATGAACAACGTAAAAAAAAAAAGTTAATCTCCCTTCTCCCAGTGCCAACTAGAAAGAACAAGGAGTATGGTCTTAGCGCTGTCAATCACCCTCCGTGTAGCAGAGGCTGCAGTTTGTTCCTGATTTAAGAACCTGACGGGAATGCTAAGGCAAGTCACCATGGTCAGTGATGACGGCGGTTCTCCTGTAAAGGTAGGTTGTTTCTCACCTGTTAGCACATTGAGCAGCGAGTACATGAGAATGATTGACAACGCTAAGACCCTCCTCTTGGCTCTGATTGGTTGTTTTGTTCGGGAGCAGTGCATTTCTTTGGACAGCAATTCAGGGAGGAGGTGGAGGTGATAGATTTTTTTCACAGATTATCTGTCTCATATTACACCCTCACTACATAGTGGCGGTTTTAACAAATATGTGACTTTTTTTAAAGAAAAGTTATAAACTGCAGCTTTAAGCCTTTTGACAGTTGATAATAAATATCTTTATTTATGTTGGTTTTTAAGTGATGACCTTAAGTCAAATTCACCTGCATGTGTGAAGCCCATATTACAGTACATGAAAGGTTTTTCACATATGGATGTGTTGATCACTTTGGTAACTGATTTTGTTCAGATATCAAAGTGTTCAATGTGTTGTGAACATCACATACTTGTCCTCCACAATTTCTCTGTAGGTTTTGATGCTTTTTCTTCTTTGAGAGATGCAGCTGTCTCCTGACATCAGTTGCTCCATCATTTTCCTCTCCTCCTCTTTTTTGATCAGGTCCTGAGAGACACTCCTCCTCCTACTTTTCCATCGGGCCAGGTCCTGACAGGCGCAAAAAAAAGAAAAAAAAGAAAAAGAAAGATCAGATACAACATGCCCAGCAGCTTGAAGGAACAAATATTTCTGCAAACTTGCAGACAAAATAGTGAAAAGAGAGGAGACTAATGCATTTACTTCCTGCCAGTGATTCTCATCTTCTTTTATTCTGTTGTACTGGTTGTGCATCAGCTCATGACGGATGTGACTGTGCGGCTGCAGGATGGCCTCGTTTTCACCACGCATGTCGATCATACTCAAACTCCTAAAGGAGAAGGTGAAACAGAGATGATGCATAATGGAGGAACATGGCTTCAGTATTATGTAATGATATGGTTTTATTCAGAAACCAATCAACAGTTGCAGAATTCAGATTTTTTAGCTTCATCTGGAAATCATCAAGTGTTTTTTCACATAATTTTCTGTTCAAGTCTACAATGTTAGCTCGTATTTGCCTTTGCGACCCCCAAAACAGGAGCAGCCAAAGTAAAGGAAAGCCAGCCTTCTTTTATAGAACCAAACATTTGTGCTGATTCTTTAAATCATAGCAAAAAGTTTTTGTTTTATAAACTTTCATCTTAAAATAACTTTTCTGAATCCAGCAGCAGAAGGCAAGACATGCAACTGGCTGAAGCACAAAGGACGAGCCAAGTCCGTTCCAAAGCAAAACATGGATCACAGGCCACAAGAAAATGCATATGGTCATCATTTTTAATCACAGCAAAGCATTTTTACTCTCCAGACTGATTTAGTCCAAACAGTAAACTTACAGTTTGAAGTTACGATTTGTGATTGAAGCGAAACAATCTGAAGAAAACTAAACTTTACTGGCTCTGTAAGTTTAGTTCTACCTCATTCAAATAAGCTAAATTATTGTCACCATAATGGTAAATGTTTTTGTCTCAGTTTTTAAGCAGTAAAACTCTGTTTAACAGTAACTCTTTTCTCAGACACAACGTTGTATTTTAACTAGTTTTAACCCACATCTCCGGAAAATGCAAAGGAAAAAGGCACACAGGCATTCTGCTGCATGCAAAGTGGATAAAAAACATTAAGAGCTGTTGATTATAGGAAAACAATTGATATCTCTAAATATCGTGATCAATTTTTTTCAGTCCAGGTAAGGGTACAAATGTTAGCACAGTCTAGAAGTCTAGACCTTTTTATGATAGAAGGACAGTAGGGAAAAATTTTATTACAATTATTATGTACAAAAATATCCTAACCTGGATCCCTTATCTGTGTCTGATAAGGGGTCCAGAGTTATTTTCCCAATAACATCTGGAAAAATGTGTGGAAAGAGCTAAAGTACAATCTGTAAGACTCAAAATGCATGAAGAAAAAGAAGAAAAAAAACACCTCATACAAAACAAAAATCCAATTCTGGTAATAAATGAGAAATGGAATGAGTCGCAAACTGGAAGCATTCGAATGTTGAAAATGCAACTTACTGTGGATCATCTGATAAATTATCAGAGTGGCTGAAAACATAGTGAGCATGAAAAGACAACAATGACCAATGAACACAACACTGAAGAAATAAATATTTTCTCATATATGGAAAATTTAATGTCCGAGTGTTAAATGACAGGTAACAAATGGAAATATTTCAGTTTAGAAAAAGGAGGATTATGTAATGGTTTGTTTGGTAAATTATCTTATATTAAAAATATAAACCAAACACAAGAGGGCAGTGTTATCCAACATACAAATAGAATTGCAGCACTGCAAAGCAAGACAAAACAAAGAGCAAGAAGAAGAGGTGCATTTCGCAAAGAGAAGCTAACTAAAGAAAGCTCATGCATCTTTAATCAGCACGAGCAGCTTAAAAGTTCCTCTCAGTGACCACTTATGAACTCGAGAATAACCATAAAGTTTCTCTCTTCTCTTTTTTAAATGCAGCTGCTGCTGTTATGTTGGAGTGGTGTGAAAGAAAGTGTGGTTTGTGGTCAGAGGAAACCAAATTTAGAGAGTAATCTCAAAACCAAACCCAGATTGTTTTCTGCAGCATCTGTTTACCACATGGTATACTCCAGAAAAACATCAATCTACCAAAAGATTTTGGTAGGACATCTACCTGGAATGTCTCAAAATAGTTCCATGCGTATCAATGTACAATAAATGAATCAATTGGTTCCCCAATTGGATGACCTCAAAAAATAGAAAAAGCAGCATCCTTGTCTGCTTCTTTAAGCAAAAAAGCAAGGTATTTAGAATTTATTTTCACATTTTCATGCATTGTACGAACGCTTAATCATTTAGAACAGCATTTTTAATCCCGGTTTATGCAGATAATATCATGCACTATTTAGATCATCATCCAGTCAAAGCAGTGCACACTGAGGTCAACATCATGCTGATAGAGATTGCGCTCCAGGATCATCGGACTGACAGATCCCTCAGGTAAAAGGCAAATCAAGGAGTTGGAGCCCAAAGCATCAGAGTTTGATAAAATGACTCGGCTCACGTTGCTGGAAGACTACGACCCAAACAAGATTTCTCTTCCTTTGCTTCTTCTCTGTCACTCCTTCCCTTCAATCCGCCTGCATCGGTTGCTCCTGCAGCTGCTAAAGTGGTTGCCATGGCAGTGGGCACAGGAAGGAACTCAGAGGAAGCATATTTGGGTGAGGTCAGCATTCGACAGGCCCGTTTATCATCTTCATCTGCACCTGCACATCCCGCATCCTCTTGGTCTGTCGCGGTCGGACGTTTCCCAGCACGGCTGGTAGCGCTGGGTGACAGGGCTGCCAAGTACTGGAAGAGTTCCTCTGAGCACGAGCGAGCTGGAATACTGCAGAAAGCAAAGCAAACTGAAGCGCTTGGCTGCCTCGTATCTCCCTATATAATCAGACAACATTCCTCTGGAGAAGCCTGAATGTGGAACGGTTGTGAGGTCATAAATCAGAGGAGACGCAGCATGCTAACAGATCTGTTTAGAACAGCTGGGTGCAAAAACAGCCAAACCCAAAAACGCTTCAAGTCTTTTTATTGTTTTGTCACCGCTTTGTGATCAGCTGCTTTGCTGGTAGTTTTTACTGGACTGAATAAACTACAGCGTGTAGAGAGAAAATGGCCAACTGCTGGCAGGGAGAAGAACGGCCCTCTGTCCCAATCTGCTCGGGGTCAGGGACGGAAGAAGACCTCATTTCCTCACATCCTGAGGGCAGGACACATGTGCAGGCTGTTTTTGAGTATGTTTTGATACGTGTACACATGTGGGACAGTTTTGCGTGTATGGCCCATTGTTTAAATGTGCACACATGTTTCTTGGATGGTTGTTTTAATGAAGAGATTAAAACTAATCTACTGGAATGTACAGGGGAAATATTTTCTTTTGATTCTTGAAAATGTTGTTACCAACACTTGACCTGAAAACACATTTACATCCACTCCAAGCCTTTTCACGCTTTGCAACATTGCAGCCCCTCCTGAGCCAATAGAGTAAGAACACCTTTGGCTACTGTTGCATATATTTTGGGATTTGTCTCTACCACCTTAGGATATCTACAACCTGAAATTTCAGCTCAGTCTTCCTCTGAAGCACCATGCGATTGGATGGAGAACATCCATAAACTTCAATTTCCAAGTCTTGCCACTGATTCTGAACGGGATAAAGGTATGGACTTTGACTAGACCATTCCATTGTAGATCTGGCTATATGGTTTAAGTGGAAGGAAAACCTGTGCCTTGACTGTCCTTTGTTTAACTCCATTTGTCTTCCCAATGGTTGTGAACAGCTGAATTTTTACTAATAAAAATTTCTTACAGGATGATGCTGCCACCACCACCACCATGTGTCTGCTGCATTTATACTGAAATTAAATTACAATTCCTAAAGCAATATTTGTTACTGTGGATGATATTTCTGGATGTCAGAGTTCATATGAATAGCTCACTTTTCTGATTTGTATATTTTAAAAGAAAAAAAAATTAAAGTATGCAAAATTATCCTTACATTTGACAATTATGAAGTACTTTGTGTTGGTCAAATATGTAAAATACCAAATAAATGACATTAAAAATTGTGATTGTAAAAAGGAAAAGTGTGAAAAAGTTTAAGTAATATGAAACCATTTTAAATTGATCTACTTTTGGTAAAACCATGAGTGACAAGAAAAGAAAGCAGCAAAAATTAAATGAAGGCTTTAAATCTGCTGTGAAAGTAAACATGTTCAAATGTAAGTATCTATGCCAAGAGCTTCATGTAGGAGCTTTGATTAAATCCTTGACACCTGCAGGGCCTTTGGAAAACACACATTCTTAAAATGTTGAGAATCAACCAAAGCCATAACAACTGTGCCAAGTTGAAGAAAACCAAAGGGAAAATGGGGGATGTGACTCACAATAACAAACAAACAGGACTGAATGAAATGTTGAACTTTCTAGAAAAAAAACTACAAAAACACAGGATAAGGCTGGATTATGATATAACCTAAGGCTTAAAATTTTATTTTCAAGAAATGAATACTGCCAATCCTAAAACAAGCAAGAAATGACAACTGAAACATAAAAACCAGTATTGAGCCTTAACAATTGATAAGGTTCCCCTTGTTACTTAAAACTTGAAGTATAATTTATGGTCTCTGGGTGGCCAGCTAGGTGCACACTTAATCTAGTTCAATAAAGGAAAGGCAGTTCAGGACGGTGTGTCCTAACCAGCTTTGAATGTGCACAGAGCCTTGTTAGCTTACAGTTAAGCTGTTGAGAAGGAGCAATGGTGTAAAATCTCATCTGATAATTACAGTGTCAAAGTGTCAAAGGGTCGGATTAAAGCACCAGCTGTAAAGTTGGAACTGTTTTCTAAGGACGAGAACCATTCATTATGTTTATGAATAAACTTGAACATCATTTCAGAAAATGTGGCATCTGCTGACAATTAAAATGAAGGGAGGAGAGACATTCAGACGGAAAGAAACTGACACTATTAAGATAATACTCAGTTGAAATAAACAGTTGGTTGAACCAAAATCTTTCACATGATGGAATGATATTAGTTCCATCAGGTTTCCTAATCTTTCCTCTCATAGGAAGTAGTTGGTAGTAAGAAATTTTCAGAAAAATAATATGCAATCAAATGAACTTGCATGCAATTTGAGCACTTATTATTCCTTAAATTACAAACTTACTTACAGTTTTATGCTTCTTTGATCTGGAACAAACTTCCAGAAAACTGTAGAACTGCTAAAACACTGAATTCCTTCATATCGAGGCTAAAACTTCATTTTGATCAATAACAACTGGAGCATTGATTAATTCTAGTCTGGATTAAACATTTTATAACTTCTGTTTATTATGTCACTGTAAAGAAATGTTTCTTTTTTTGTTTGTTCGTTGTGTTTTTATTATGTAAAGCACTCTAAGTGCATTGTTGCTGAAATGTACAATAAAATAAACTTCACTTGTTAGGAAAGTAAGTCATATTGGAAAGAGTTGTGACCCAGACTGCATCCATAAATATGCAATTCCAATAAAGACACCTTTAAGTTAATTCTGCTGAACATGGTTCTGAAAACTACTGAATGAATGAATGCAAATTCAAACAGAAGGAAAACTCTTGTGATTACTTTTAAATAATTTTAGAACTGTTGAGAATAAATAATAATTCTATTTTCCTCTATCTCTTTTAGCTATTTGCATGCTCATATACACATCCATGCATTCACATACTAGGTCACATGTGTGCAAAGCTAAAGCTGAAAGAAATGACACAGTAGAGAACGCTCTCTTTAGGGCGCAGCTTAGATAGAGGCTAACAAAGGGAATTACAAACTGCTGTTTGGTGCCATTTTGCTCTGTTAGCCCATAAGGATAGCAAGAACAAATGGACCAGCTGTATTTTGGTATTAATAAATGGAATTCATGAATTCAACTCACTTCTCTTCAACCTTATCCATCAAGAACCTAGCTAGAGAAAGGATAATTCTCCGAACAGAACCAAATTTTCAAAGAGAACTGAGAGACTATGTAAGACAGAGGTTCCCAAAGTCGATCCTCAAGGGCCAGCATCCTGCATGTTTTAGTTCTCTCCCTGATTTAACGCACCTGGATCCAATGATGGCTCTTTAGAAGGACTAAAAACATTGACATGCTGAAAAGATTGTTACTACCACCAGGGAGAGAACTAAAACATGCAGGATGCCGGCCCTCGAGGACCGACTTGGGCAACCCTGATGTAAGACAATTTCTTTCTCAGAAGATATAAGAAACAACAACTCCATAAGAAATTTATAGGAAACACTTATTAGACTCCTGTCTAGTAAAGGGAAATTGGACATGGAATTTGACCTTTGCTCAGAGTTGACCTTCGGCTGAGTTATGGTGTCTCTGGGAGGCTCGCTGCTCCTCCTTATTCCCATAGCATGGATATTAATGCAAGGTGAGAAGACCTTCAGCTCTTCCTCCTTCTCCTCCTCCTCTTCATCTTTACTCTCGCTCTCCTGAATCTGTGACTCGATAATTTGGGAGGGAGAAGGGCTGAGGGACTCGCCAAGTGGGAGTACTAAAACAGGGACTCCATTTGTACTATTATATCATTTACCCCACACAGAGGAAAAATCAGGAGCACATAATCAGGTTGGAGGAAAATTGGTGACATGAGGAGGATTATGGTATGATGATCACAAGACGTGAAAGCACACGTGAAAAATTAAAGGCAGGAAAAGACAAGAGGAGGTAAAACACGAAAGGAAAAAATATTTAATGCACAGTTTTGAGACCACATAAGTTGATAAAAAAAAAAAAAAACATTTTAGCAGCAAACAATGAGTGATGATGGAAACCGGAACAATGTGGAAGACTAATTATAAAACAAAGTGGCTTTGAGTTAATTATCTGCAATTTATCTCTTAATAAAACTAAAATGATTGATGTAAGATCAGTCAACCTCTGAGGTGATAGCACATACAGACACAATAGTTAGTAAAGAGAAAAATATGAAAGAATTTACTGAGCAAGCAGAAATGTAAAACTTGAAATGGAAAGTCTGAACATTGCTCTCCCTGGCGTTAACATGCCATATCAAAATATACCCAATAATCCCTTCAGAGCTGAGCAGCATGGTTCCATGAGGGCCAATGAAAACATACATCTGGCCTCCATCAGCCACTCCCATCAGAACAATATGAGGTGGAAAAAAATAATCAGTGGCTAAAAGGTTTCATACCAGAAATATGCACATTGATACATGGTGTCTGATCCAAATCCAAAAAACAAAGTTTTACTCCGGTTTATTTTAGCTCCATCTACTCCAACTCATATTTTGATGATTTGTATTTATAAGTGCACCTCATTTAGTTAAACTAAATAAACAAGAGTATCAATGAAAGTGTTATTTTTCATTGGTTTACTTTAAACTTTTCTTTTCATCATTTCGTGACTCACCTACAGGGTCTGCCTCCCCCTACAGGTGATGTAGCAGTACTCCAGCTCTTGTGGCCTCCCTCCTCCTTTTCGTTCTTCTTCTTGCGAAGCGGTGCCGGCACGTATCCACTCTGGTTGCTCCTGTTGGGGAGGTACTGGTTGAAAGGCATGGCGGTGCGCAGCTCAGTGACTGATGTCCGGCGCGCCAACATGTCGTCCTTGTGGAGGTCCGGCATCTTCCTGTTAGGGGTGCCGTCGGACTCTGAGTCACTGCCACGGCCTAAGGTGAGCCAAAGAGGTGCAAAAAATATTTTTATTAGTGTTATATAATGATAATCTCTCTCATTGTGGAAAATACTGGCCATTCTACTTCATTTATCTTCACACAGAAAGCAGTTGTTCACTGCTGTATCAGGATTTAATCTCATTTTCGGAGACTAGCAAATTAAAAGATTTTTATTTTCACAAAACGAAAGAGATGTAAAGGTGAGGGACATATTTCTTCATATTTCTTGGAGAACTTTTTTTCATGCCTCAGCAGACATCAGACTGAAAGGCTAGAGAAAAAAAAAACTGAGGAGATGATTCAGCAGAGTTACAAAATGCTTGAAGTCTGATTCCCATTATTCTTATGCAATGAAGAGCTGCAAACTATAATTACAAGGAAATTAATGGAAAAAATGCATTACCGAATCAGATATTTAAATTCATAACAGATTGTCTTCATCATCATTGTTATTTTGCAGTATAATCTTAACAGTTAACCTGTTCTAAGCAACTTGTAAAAGACTTCCTATCCTATGAACTTGTTCACATTTTGTCATGTTACATTAAAAAATGTACTTGTCAGCTTGTCAGAACTAATATTAATAAAAACCTTTGAAGGGTAGGTCACCACCCAGCAGACCAAACTTTACAGCCAGAGCTGCCATGGAACGGTTCAGATTAAATGATATGAACGCGTTAGAACGGACCAGTCCCAGTTCATACCCAAATTCAGATGAGAATGTAAAGCAAGACTTGAATTTTTTTTTCTGACCTAATCTTTTTAGCCTGGCAAAAAAGGAAAGTATTTCTAACCATTTCAATTCTCTACATATGAGAAGACACTAGACCCCCAAAATCATCTTACCTATAGATTCAGCAAGGTTTTTAATCAGTGCAGCTATAAAAAAATAAAAAAATAAAAAAATATATATATATATTAAAAATTTTAAAAATGTTTTTTTTTTACAAAAAACAAAACAAAATTTATCAACCAATGCTACTTTATGTTAGCCTATCACAGAAAATATATAGACTAACTGTAATATGATTAAAGCAGTATATGAAGACCTTGCTTGATAAAGCAAGGTCTATTTACCTATATAATTTAATTCAGTTACAGTAACACATTTCTAGATCTTGTCTAATTTAGGTATCTTGTTTAGGAAAACAAAGGTGTAAAATTATTTTAAGAAGAGACTTGTAATTGATGAGCCTCAGATGGCAGATGTCTGAAAACCATTTCTTTAAATCTTCAGATTATAGTCTTCAGTTCCTAAACGTTATGAGCCTTACAGCAACCTTACAGCGTTATAAAATACAATGCATTCCATCGACTGAGCATCAGTCAAACCCAAACAGGATGATAGGCTGTGTTTATGAAACAAAGGCAGTAACATAAATCATTACTAAATTAACATTGAACAGCTTACGACATTTTAGCCTAGAGTATGCAAGATTTTACTCTGGATGCCAACTTGTCTCCATTTCACAGTTTAAACCCACTTCAGGGTCTTTAATGTTGTTCTCAACACCTGGCTTTGCAGAAGTGCACTGCTCATGGACTTTCCCTAATGTGTGGGGTAAATTCCTCCGCAATATGTCCTAATTCGATCCTCTAATAATACACAGAGGAGAGGAATGAAAATCAGGTTCTTAGAAACAGTCACATGTGTAATTCCAGTAATTTACTCCTGGCATACCAGTAGGTTCCTCTTTCATTTGTTCATTTATTTTGAAAACCTCTCCAATAAATTAGTAGTGTAAAATGGATACCTGTGGATCAGCTTAGACAAACTTGTGCCACAGTCTCTTCACTTCGAGTGCTGTTGTGCTCAGACTGTGAGCTATGACTCAGTGTAAACATTTCCTAACTATAAACACAAAGCTTTCAACCAGATTTGAACCATAAAATAGTCCTTTATTTCTGATCAGAAACATATGGAAGCAGCCATGTCTGTTAGTGGAAATAAACGTCACGTTACAGTTGTGAAAAGTTCTGGTCTGAAACAGATGAAGCTCCAACCAAAAAGGCCTGGAGATATCCACACTTCCAACTGTGAATGATTTGGCTATGACTCTTAACCCATCAATAGGAAACATGAGTGTCCCTTTCATCCATGTAAATCCATCTTTAAGGAGTAACATATGTTTTCATTGGATGATGTGCTCTCTGTAGATATGGTAACACTGAGGCTTGAGGGAAAATGTTTCATGTGTCGGTGCTATGCTGTACCAGATTACAAACATCATCTACAAACTCCCACAAAAGAGTAAAGGGGTGAAGTGTGTGAAATATAGCAACTCAAATGATGGAAAGTCCACAAATAAAGAGTGATAGAACTTTCCACAACTAAGACCGATGATGTGGAATTAAATGATTCCAGTTATTAATTTTGTCTGTGGTATGAGCTGCATTTATAGCAGCCAAAAATTGGGTATTAATATCGATTTCCGTTATGTAACACTTAAATTGACCACTTTAGCAAGAGTGAAAAACTCTGCATTCAGAAAAATGCACAAATATTAAATATAATGTATCCAGGGATTAAATCTTTTCTGAAATACTGTTTTTCAGATTTTAAATATTTGTTCAGAGCATAAGGTTTAATTGCTTAACTGAATAGATTTTCTATGATCAATATGAGGGAATTAGATAAAACTGTATTATGTAAGCTCCCCAAAGACAGTCTCATGTATCAGAGCTGTACCAAAGTTGGGAGAGACAAAACCATGTTGCCAATATTGAATTTCATTCAAAGAATGAATTAAACTCTCCCATCTGTCCCCTAATTACTCAGGGTGAAGTCAATTTCCATTGATGAATAAAGCAAGGGCTTTGTCTGAAGGTCACAGTAGGAAAACCTGGCAAGTTTGTATGGATGTTGGTAAATGGATGCATTTGTTCACAGTGTGAGCCAAGGTTTCATGCAACTGGGTGATCACAGATATATGCTTTTCTTCTTCTACTCACTGTTATTTTTTTTATTCAATCACGTCTACATTTTTGAAGATTTGTGTGTTAATGAACATATACATTTTTTGATAAAATACACCAAGCACCTGTTACACAGCTCTAACAAGGTAAAGTAATTTCATATATTTTTTCAGGGACAAATTCTGCTTCCCTGTACTTCATCAGTTATCACAAAACTTTTAAACTCTGGTGTTGGGGAATATGCTTGACAGAATAACAAATCACCTTCAGCTTCATGCTCAGAGAAATTGATTAGAAGAAACTTGTGCAGTAAAATCCTTGATATAATTCTTCAGGGCATTCTAGCAATGTGGTTTACTGAAACATTGAAACAGTGTGTATTTTTATTATTTTTTTAGTTAAACTTATCAACAAGTATAGCACATTTAGAGAACTAGAGTCTGATACCAGCAATTTCCCTTTGCTCTTCCTAGAAGGAGAAACAAACAGGATGCTAAGTGTTGCTCTGGGGGCGTGCTGTGGTGGCGCAGTGGTTTAGCACGCCCCACGTTTGGAGGCCTCAGTCCTCGACGCGGACGTCGCGGGTTCGACTCCC
>CAEFZX010013772.1:0-43666 GCA_903066825.1 Alfaro cultratus | reverse complement strand
AAAAATGCGACTTATACTCCGGTGCGACTTATATATGGATTTTTCTTCTTTATTATGCATTTTATGGCTGGTGCGACTTATACTTCGGAGCGACTTATAGTCCGGAAAATACGGTACATTTCAAAATTGTTACCCCACACTGTTAGACCTCCACAATCCACAAATTACCAAATTTAAACAGTCTGTCAGTGTACCAACTGCGATGGTATGACTAAGACAGGGTTTCATCTCTGCTTCACCCTGACAGGTGTACAGCACAAATCATGGCTGTAGCACCCTAATGGATGTTACAATTTACAATAATCAGTGGGGCATGACCCAGTTTTTGAATCTGTAGAATATCTTTTGTTTTTAACTGGAAACATGTGGGCTAAATTATCAATAAATCATATCAAAACACAGCTAAGGGAATTTTATTCTGTTAGTAAATGATTCCCATTAATTTTCTCTGTTAAACTTTTGACATTTGGTCCCATAATTAAAACTTAGGTGAAAAAGTTAGTCTTTAAAATTTGGAAATCAAAAACATGAGCAATTTTGTAAAAAAGTAAAACTGCCTTCCTGTGTTTGGGCCATATTTGTGTGAAATTATTCCCAGATGTGAGTCTGGATTGAGCTTTGAATTTCGTAGAGAAATGGTAATAATAATGTCTATGCTGTTGTAGTGGAGCCTGAGTTTACGTACTTCTTTTTTTAAATCTTCTCAGAGTTTATTGAAGGAGTCTCACAGTTCAGCGTCAAGGGAGACAAAGAACAGAAACTCCGATGTAAGTAAATCTGGTCAATTCAGGCCGTCTTATCACAAAGCCATGTGTTTGTTTAGTTACTCAAAAGGAGAGTTTTTGTCTGTTTAGCTTAGCCTTTCTAGTCAGGACTTTTTACTCTGCCATCAAAGACGCATTTCTAAACAATAAGTAAAACGTTGTACACGACTGACTTGTGCTTTCCCTTTTTCTTTTCACGCCACGTTCCGAACCGCAGTCGCTTTCAGGATTTACGACATGGACAAGGACGGCTACATCTCCAACGGCGAGCTCTTCCAGGTGCTGAAGATGATGGTGGGCAACAACTTGAAGGACACGCAGCTCCAGCAGATTGTGGACAAGACCATTATAAACGCAGACAAGGACGGAGATGGCAGGATATCCTTTGAAGAGTTCTGTGCAGTAAGTCGAAGCTCTCCTGAGGGGAGCGTTGACGTTTCTGCTGATCCTGCCGATTTGCGGAGGCAGCAATAGGTCAAAGGGGAAAGAAATCTCTGGAAAGACTGCTGGGTTTTATTTTTTATTGTTGTTGTTTTGCTGGGGCTCAACAGCTCTGGGTTTCAGTTTCAGAGAGCGAGCACTGCTTATGTCGGAGGAGCTGTGTGTAATGCTGCTGCGGTGAGACTGTAGAGATGCTGTTTAAAACCAGCGACTTCTTCTGTCATACTGATTTATAATCTGGCCTTGTGGAAATTGAAAGTCTACTATCAAATTTCAGATCAAAGGGGCAAAGACAGCTGTTTGAACACGGTGGGTGTTCTCGTTTTTTGAAAAGCCACATCGACTGGCTCATCTCTCGGTGGCCCCCAGAGGGAACCGGTTTCGCTCCGAGCCAGGTTCTGAAATGAAAGGCTCCATATCTGGCTCTGACAGACACAGGGTCCGTATTTGACAGCTAGATCCCCAGAGCCTTAAACTAAAACGGCTCGCCGTCCTTTTCAGGGTGTATTTTCGGAACGGTGCAGGAGAAGTACTGCAGCTCAAACATTTCACGCTTCAAAGAGTTTATCACTGTTTTGGTCTGAGCAGTTCTGTTAGAGAATCTGTTTAAAAAATATAGATAAAGATTGAGTTTGAAGGGTGTTGGTAGTAAAACAAGGTTTTGAGTATTTACAACCCGGATGTGGCAATGGTGGGCTTGTGTTGCTTTGTATTTATGTGACCTTTTATATTCGGGTTTTTCTTACCCTCACTTATCAGTTTTTTCATTTTTGCGTTACTAACACACACACACACAAACTATTAAAAAATAAAAGTAGAATTTCTCTTCATTGTGGCCTTGTATATGCTTTAACATTTGGATCGTAAACTATGCTAAAGCTTTGTAACCTGTTTTCAGTTTAGATCGCTAACAAACCAACACAATAAATGTCTTTCTAATAAAGCTGATGTTCAGACTGGAATAATCCAGTCCAAATTTTTCAATTTAATCCAAGTCTGTCAGCTACACCACTGTTGAATTGTAAGCTATCTTAAGCACTGTTGACTCATGATTTTCTAGTCAAATATTCATAATGTCCTTAAAAATTAGTTGCTGTTTTTTAGCCGATAGCCAGAGGAGACCATTCTTATCAAAAAGCAACAAATTCATCTACATCTTTTTTTTTTTTTTTTTTTTCCCACATGTGATTTTACTCACATTTGAGTTTCTGCAACACTTTTTAATCTAACCTGGTAGAACTGTGATTTAAACTTTGATTTGTTCAAAGTTTTTAGTCTAATCTGATCTTTGTGTGTAGATTTGTACCTTTCTGGTGTATTTCATACACAAGGATCCTACTAACACCCAAAACGTTCATCGTCTGTTTGAAGCTATTTGGTGTAAAGAATCAGCTGTTAACCTTGAAACAAGAATGTTACGGTTTACTAAAACCACTTCCTACTTTTTATCAATTCAGTGTCTAAACAATAGAGCAACAATTATCCCTACTCAAGCGAGTATAGCTGTTAAAATGTTAGACATACTATATGTTTTTTGTTTGTTTTTTTACATGAACTTGAGCAAACATTTAAATTAAACACTCAAATTCTCCAAAGCAATTAGATTTGTAGTGGTAAATTTCCTTAGTGCACCGACAACATTATTGCTTGTTGCTTCTTAGATTAACCCTGAAAGTACAGCAAACAGATATCTTATTTAGTTTATCTATTTAGCCAGCTGCTTGAAGGACATGGCACTTTCTAAACTGTCTTAAATAAGTTGAGTTAAACTTAATAATTCTCATTTTAGGCCTTAAAGTCCTGCATAGGTCCAGATCTTCCATACGAGATCTTAATTTGTGTCGTCTTTCGTTAGCACTTTCATTTATTCACTCCTTCTTGTGTCAAGTATTTTTAGCACTTTGTTAAAATTTGTTTAGAAAATTAAATTCAAAGCAGTCTTACACATCAGCCTGCTCTTTAGTCACAAAAAGGTTTGTGTAGCATAGTTTAACAGGGATTACAGTGGTTTTGAAGCCCCTGTCAAGTGTGTGCAGTACCACCTCTTTTGGCTACTCTGTGGCATTCAGTAACCCTCTGTAGCACTGGTTTATCTTTAAGATGCTTTTGCAGAAAATACCCACGGCTAAAGTCAAAAGATCTCTGTTTTTGAGACACTTTGTGCTACAGCTAGCCCAATATGTTTATAAGCTCAATAAAGTTACACAGTCTTAATGTAAAATGAAAGGATTTGCATGCTGAAGCTAAAAAGAAATCCCCAACTTAAGCTGATAAATATTTCACTTAAATTCCTATGGAAGAAATGAAGAAATTAAAGTTGGATGGGAATGCTCTTAAAAGTCTTAAAGGTTTTAGAAACTAACCGTGCAGCCTTAAGTTGTCCTTAAACATGTTCTTTACAAATTAAATTGTGTATATTCTACGTATCGCTGGACTTTTTGGTAAAAGTTCAAGTCACACAAATCTTTATTGCGTTCTAGCACCTCACTGCTCAAGACAGTGAGGTGCTAACATACCCTTTCTAGTTAGTTAGATTTTTTGCGTTCATCATGGGTGAGTGCAAATTTATCATCACTCATGCCTGTATGTTTTACAAATATGAGCACATTTCTCAGTTTGGTCAGTATTGTCTTCAAACTGTTTGGATTTTATGACTTATTCATGAGTAAAAACTCCCAACATAGAGACGTCTGTGTTCAAATGTTTGTCGTCTCACCTCGGTTTCGTCTCTTCCTCCTTTCCTTCTACCCCAGGTGGTCGGCGGCCTCGATATACACAAAAAGATGGTGGTGGACGTGTGAGCGCCCTCTGCTCGCTCCCCTCCTCGCCCTCAACACTCGCTTTTCTCCACCATCTCCGAAGATCTGCTCAAAGACGTCTGGCAAAACGCTCTCTGTGTAACTCAATGGAAGTATTCTCTCTCTTTATGTCTATCTCTCTGTGAAGCCGCTTTTTCTTTTCTCCTTTTTTTTTTTTCTTCTTTTTTGCTTTCAAAAAACCACGGGCCTCGTGAAGCCAACTTTGAAGTGTTATTGAACTGTAAATCCGCAATAACCCGGTCGTAGCACTTTAAGAGACTGAAGGACATCCATTTGGTCATTTGCAAAGAGCATCTCTGGTTGTGGAAGACAAAAGGAGGGAAAGGGGGATAGAGGAGGGGCGCAGTGAAGAGGCTGGTTGGCTTGTTCATATTTCATCCTCTTTTTTTTTTTGGTAACTGTTATTTTTGATATTTATTTTTGTTGTCTTTTATAAAGAAAAAATACAACTATATATCTGCATTTATTTTTCTTTTTTCTTTCTTTCTTTTTTTTTTTTTTGAGAGGACGTGTGTAGTGTATTTACACTTGCAGCAGTACAACTAGAAAGTAGGGGTATGAAGTGCCAACCAGAACATATCCAGAACCAGTTCGTTATTAACTATCATCACTGCATTCATTCACACCGAGGGGAAAACCAGAGGGCGACGCTTCCAACTGCACGACTGCGAGGCATCGTAAATACGAAACAAAATTTCATAACGTTTTTTTTTTTTTTTTACTCCCGCGCTCAGTTTGAATCGACCAGTAAAAGCTTCCAATCTTAGCGACGCTTCTCATCGTTTTTTTTTTTTTTGTTTGTTTTTTTTTCTAATAAGATTGCTAGTTTTATTTACACGTAAGAATGTGTTTATATTGTCGGACATCAACCCTGTTTCCTATCATGAGATTCTAGCTAGGTTCAATTAATGCCAAGAAAATGTCTTTCCACATAAAGAAAAAGGACAAAAAAAAAAATCAATTCAACCAGTCATGGCTGCAAGCTGATAACGTTTTACTCGTGAAGAAAACATTGCGCATCCATAATGACAATCTCCAATGCAAAGAATAGTTAAGCACTCGCTATTGAACTGTAGTGGAAATCATGCTTTTTCCGTGACGCTAGCAGGCCATGCTGGATGACGTTTTGGCAAAGAACCGAGAGAACAGTTATGTGATTTTTTTGGCTGTTTGTGCGAGGATAAAGCAACTTAAGAGACTTACCTGCAGGCAGCAGTTGTCGTTTGTTGTTTTTCTTTCTTTTTCTTTTTTTTTTAGGGAAAAAAACCCCGATATGTGTATATTAGGTAAACAATGTGTGCTCATCTTATCGAACCGCAGAAAGAGGAGGAGGAGGAGGAAGGCTTTGCCTCTGAAATGTCTCAGTGCAGCACAGGACGGGTCAGTTTCCTTCAACGCAAAAACACTTAATCTTAACACGTTAGCATGATCGGTGTGCAATGGCGCTAGACTAGTTTTTAGGATTTTCTGTTTTTATCTGGAGCGTGTACATTTCAAAAGTTGGCTTCCACTCCCATTTTTTTTTATGATTATTATTATTATTATTACTACTATTATTTTCTCTCACAATCATGTTGTTTTTCTCTCCCCCAATCCTTCTTTTTCCAAACCTGCTGATTCAAGCAGGCATAGGAAAAAACTAAAACAAAAAACAAAACCTTAAATTCAACCAAATTTACTTTATTTTATTTTTTTTTGTTTTATTTCCAAGGGGAAAAATGCTTCCTACTATTAACAGCATTGGGATAGATGTCCGTTTTGCTTTGGAGGCCAACTGCTAGTTTTAACAGGACTTCTCAGTCAGATCTGGAGTGCTCTATTGTTCCCCATCCCTGAGCTCTGCACGGCTTTGGGCCTCCCTGTGCTTGCATGACATGGAAGTATATTTTTTTTTGTTGTGCATGTAGATCAATTTTTTGAAATAAAACTCTTGTTTACACATGGATGGTGATGTTAATATATTTAAGAATTTTACGGTATACAATATGGATGTTGCCAAACTTTGGTAAATGTACACATATTATGAGCAGTAATCCAAATGAACTGAACTACATGTAACTTTTTTGTATTTTACCCGGGTCAGCGAGATGCTTCGATTCCAGTAAAAGTTGCATATCTGATCCTGTCTCAAACTGCCACACACTGTACTCAGCTTAAAGGGGAAATTTGATTTAAAATTTTTTTTCTTTTGTATATAAGTATTTGTTAAATGCAGTTCTGGCTCTCTGTTCTCTGTATAGTACAGACCGCGCTTTAGTTTGTAAGTGCTACTTTTTTTCTCTGAGGGAATTGGGTTCTTTTTAGTTTGCGTGGGAATATCTGAAAAGATTTAAGTTTGAGAACCTTTTTTTTTTTCTTTTTTTTTTTTCCTTTTTCTGCATGCTGCATATTATGCTGTGGGACTGTTGGAAACTTGATACTGTATGAAAATGAAATAAAATTTAAATAAACTTTGAAATGTTGAAAGTAACACGTTTCCCTCCCCTCATTCTGACTTCTAAAGATGTGAAAGATTTAGTTGAAATATTCTCGTTGGGTTTTTTTGCTGGCAAGTAAGTTGTTTCTACCAAGGCTGCCCTCTCCCCAGATTCTGTTTGTAAGTTTTACAGACAGTCTCAGGACAGCATCTCTGCTCTCTGCAGATGATCTTGTCCTATTGGCTTCATCAGGTCATGACCTCCAGCTTCCACTGGAGCGGTTCGCAGACAGATTGAGGATCAGTATCTCCAAATCTGGGGCTACGGTCTTGAGCCGGAGAACGGTAAAGCGCCTTCTTCAGATCAGAGATGCAAGAGCTGTACTACGTACTTTCTCATGGTAAGGAGAGAGCTGAGTCAAAAAATTAAGCTCTTGATTTACTGCTCGATATACATTCTTGTGGTCATGGGCTTTGTGTCATGACCGAAAAGAACGAGATCACAGATACAAGAAGCCGAAAAGAGTTTTCAATTTTTTTTTAAAGGTCGCATGACCTTACAACAAACAACTTCATTGTCCTTTAAAAAAGCAATAGAGTGGACAAAATGTATGTTGAATTTATTGTGAACTTATGATCTGAACATTGTCCAATACAATAGTTAGCAAAAATTGTTTAGCAAGTTACTGAGAAACTGCGTTATCACCAAGTTTCTCTCATTATTCTGCCAGGACGTCTCACTGCTCTCGGCAGAACTGGTTGGGTTTGTTTCAATCTGTTGGCTCCTTGGCATTTCCACTGCTGGAAAGAATCGACCTCGCGATTTCTGAAGCCTTGAGGTCAGAGCCATCTGTCCCAACAGCCTACCGTCATCCTGCTTCATCAGCCCGTCATTGTCCTGTTGGCCTCACTCATTTAAATACGTCTTGCTATTTAAATGAATGGCTGTTATCGTCTTACCAAAAAAGCCTTTCTACCCAAAACATTTGGCTCGTCGGCATACGCAGCTTAAAATTTCAGCAAACCTGTAAAGAGCAGGGACTTCTGTCTCGGTTGACAACCTTCATGTTGATAAACTTGCTTCATTGAGGACTGTAAGTAGTTTTCAGTTTCCAATAGGCCTGTCATTGGTGGCTCCTGAGAATAGTAACCATTATTCTTTTATTTGACAGTTTTGGTCTTATGGTGAAAACCTAAATACAATTGAGTGTTCCAACAGAACAATAATCCAAAGCTGATTTGTTAATAGAACTAAGCTAACATTAGGATTCTGTAATAGCCCAAACCTCAACCCTATCGAAAATATTAAAACATATGAAAAGGTAATAAAGATCCAAAATTTATGTAATTATTTGAGCTTTGTGTGGATTTTAATTGGATACATTTATTAAACAAGAAAGGTTTAAATAAAAAATAAAGCCCAAAATGAATTGCATTCTGATTAGTTTATGTTCACACTAGAATGGTAAACAAATGAGGAAAATAAAGGTTAAATATATCAAAAAGTTAGGTTGATATTCTGCTGTAGGACCCACATGTTGTGTCCTGTCATGTTTTATCCACACCACTGATATATGATGCTGCAATCGTCACTATTCGTATTTTTGTCAGCCAGAAATATGACACAAAGTCTTAGAAATCACAAATTCTGATTTACAGGATAACTATACACCTTGTGTTCTTAACTTTTGAACTTGCAAACTTCCAAAGTTAAAAGTTTTATTGCATTATGTTTAAGTCAAAGTGTCCATGTAATGTTTCACTATTTGGACTACATCATGATTTTATAGTCCACAAATTAAACTCAAAGAACTTTCATCTGTTATGGTTCACTTCAGAAATCATCCGGAACACAGTTGTGTGAAACGATCCTGACATCCTATGACAGGCCAAGTGTTTTATCCATCCATCCATCCATCCATCCATTTTCTAACACCCTTGTCCCTAGTGGGGTCGGGAGGTGCTGGTGCCTCTCCAGCTACTTTCCGGGCGAGAGGTGGGGTCACCCTGGACAGGTCGCCAGTCTGTCACAGGACAACACAGAGACAGACGGGACAGACAACCATGAACACACACACTCACACCTAGGGACAATTTAGAAAGACCAGCTAACCTGACAGTCATGTTTTTGGACTGTGGGAGGAAGCCAGAGTACCAGGAGAGAACCCAGAATGCACAGGGAGAACATGCAAACTCCGTGCAGAAAGACCCCTACCAGCTGCACCACTGTGCTTTAGACATATGGATGTTTAATGTTAATAATGAAAAATTCAAATAAAAACAAAGAGGTGCATTTTCAGGTACAAAAATAAAGAAAAAATTAGCACACCCTGGCGTATCTACCAGGTCCACGATTAGCCTTGTGAAGGCTTGCCCTGTTTTAGCCTCATTAGTTTAGTTTGATGAGCTCCTGACTGTTGAAATGACAATAAACACAATGGTTCTAACTGTCCAAGGCCTTCTAAAGAAGTTTGATTAAAGTGAGATTATTTTTAAAAGATACAAAAATTAAATAGGTTGTCTTATTTTGAGTAAATGGTTCCTATTCCAACTATAGCTGACAAATATTTCCCTAAACCTAATCATTTATCAAATCTTCATCCACAAAACTGATCTGCTAAAAACATTCAGTCACAGAAATAAACCTCCTTTATTGTTTTTTTAATATTTATTTACATAACTCATATTTCCAGAGACCAACACTGTTCATCAAAAATTAGGATGTACGTGTCGGCTTTCCATCCCAAACTCCAGTCTGTGAACTCAACTCATCGCAGTTACAGAAAGGGAGGAGAGGAAGGCACGTAGCAGCCAATCAGATTTCAGAATCTCTCCGCAGTCCTGCTGGCCACCGCTCTGATGTTACCGTAAACCTTTGAAGGTGGACTTCCTGTTGAGAGGTGGATGTTTTAAAGGTCATTTCCAGCATTTAGCATTTTGATCTAAATCTTAAATGATCGGCTGCTTACCTAAAATCAGGTTACATATTGCTGTTCGGGCCATCTTGATATTCTGAAAAGAACCTAAAATGTGGATTTTCCTGTTGAGACACATTTAGAGAGAAACTCTAAATACACATATATTGGGGGAAAAAAAATTAAAAATCACAAATGTTTAACTGTGATGGGCGAATCACAGCTTGGCTCACATACGTCTCTGCCAGAACGATGCGAGTCTTTGTCACATTCTCAATGGTGAATTTCGTTTTTCCTCCCTTCCCTGCTATTCTTCCGATGGCCCTGGATAAGTGGTCGCCTTTCAAAGGTTTTACTGCGAAAAGAAAAAGAAAAACAACAAAAAGGTAAATCTGTTGCAAAGAGAAAGGAGAGCAAACGAGGGCAGAGTAGGAGAGCAGACAGAAGGCCTCTGGTTTCACAATCTCACCGTCTGTGACATCAAAGCTTTCAAGGAAAAGCTCGTCTAATCTGATGAGCGCCATGGCGTCCTGGGAAGAGGAAGGACAACTGTTACATCACTGAGTTCAACGTCAACGACTCCATGGAGCCCTACAAACTTGAAATCACAACCTTCACAGGTTTCGACTTCCAAAAAGGGACGATTGTCGGCTAAACTCCAGCTAATCAATACCGAGGTTGTTCGTCACGTAGCATTTCTTGCACTGACTGCTGACTTTAAATAAAAGCACCTGCGCACTCACCTCAACCTGGAAGCCTAGGATGAACGCTTTGACGAAATCTGTCGCTTTCGTGAGGGCGCTGATTTCCTGCGTCTCTTTGCACGTCTGAAAAATAAAACACACAAGGCTGTATGTGCTACGATTACAAAAGAAAAAAACCCAAAACCTTAAGAATAGTAACATTACTTCAAATCAGTGCTGCCAACATGTCTGAACTTACTTTGATTTCTACGTTCCTGGTCTTGAGGTTAAATCGCACTTGAAGCTGCAGGTTCTCTACGATGGGAGTGAAAATCTTTAGCCAGTTCTCCTTCAGCGGGGTGTATCTGTGAGCTGGAACGGGGATCTTGCGCATCTCATCTGGTCCCTGAATCACACACGGCACAGATAACATTATATTCAAATAAGGTCACCTTAAAAATGTAAGTACAAATCTGTGCTAAATGGATCACTCATTAACTCGCAAACATCATCGTTCTTATCCCAGGACACAAACAGATTTATGGATTTTCAATCGCTATTCTTTAGGTAAACATTTGCCATAAGTCGTTTTATTTGCACACATTGTCAAAGTAGTTTAACTTAAGACACAAAATGGCTAAATTATGTTTGGTTACCTGGCTGAAAGAGAATAATATGTTTGAGAAAAAAATAGATAAATGATCACAAATATTAAAGAGATAATAATAGATCAGAAAAAAGCGCCTCAGCAACGCCAAAATGGAAGACACCATAAAATAACTCAGTGGTGTCATGATAACAGCTACATTTATCAGAATGGTAAATAAAATCCTGCAATAATAATTATATTATGTCTATATATCTGTGTATGGTAAGACTATTACCAGACGTATTTAGATACAGTTTAGTTGTTTTGTTTATTTGTCACCCGGCTCGTTTTGCTGTTAACACATCATTTTGAATCGCTTGTTTAAATATTTCATTGTTTTAATGTGTCGGTTCTGTTAGTGACGTCACCACCCGCAGGAAGTCATCAGCGAAGAACAATGTGCGCATGCGCAGGTTTTAAAGGGGACGCACACAAACCAACTTGTTAAAAGTACTAAAAACACAACAGTGCCTTAAAATATATATAAAACATGACATACATGTTATGGACGCAGATAGATGTAATTACCCGTAATTTGTCTCCGGAAATCGGTGGAAACTGCGGCCGTTTAATGGCCACGCTCTCCTCCGTGTCCATGTTCACTCCGTCTTGCTCACGTTTACGTTTCTGGCTCTTCTTTTTAGACTTCACCTTCGTAAACGCCTCTGCTCCATCTTTACTCTCCCCGGTCACTTCGACGTCTACAGCAGGAGCTTTTTCGGTGTCCATTTCCACAGACTGTGTTTTAAAATCCTGCTTTGCTCAGAAAACGGAGGCTGGCTGTGGCCACAGAGGCATGAGGTGCGATGGAAAGGATCCAAACAGCCGCGTCATCAGCGCCTGTAGAGTTAAGAAATTCCTGAACACGTTTATGATTTAAAATAAAACTCAGAATGTGTCACTATAATTCAGTCTCATTTATCAATGTCTATTAGCCGAATTATGTACGCCCGTAAGCAGACGATATTTACTTAACATATACATATACAGTCAGGCGTATCTGCAGACAGCAACGAGCTCTGTGGGAGGATCCTCGCTTTATTTTGTTTTGGCGTGGAGATATCCGTTTTTCAATAGATTCTCGACCCTTTTATAAAGTATTTCAAAAGATGTCCTCGCCCCTGTCGAAGCCTCAGATTATCGCACACATTCAGAAGAGTCTGAACTACACGGTGTTCGACAGCAAATGGATTCCGTGCAGCGCCAAGTTTGTCTGCTTGGGGAACTTTGCCAGAGGAACAGGGGTGCTCCAAATTTATGAAGTTCAACACGGCGAGGCTCGGCTCATAAAAGAGGTGGTATCATCGCTTATATTGGGCCTTTTTTTGGTTTTTAAAATCACCGTGTGAACGGGCTATCCAAGAGATCCCAAGCGAGGGTTCTAGAACGCTCTTGCTCGCTTGTAACCATGGTTACAGTCAGCCAGGCAGGTGGACAGTTCACTGCAGAAACCAGGTGACACAGTGTGACTGCTATGTACTGCAAAAAGGAGATAATAATAACCTAGTTACGTAATTAATTATCTTTGGTTGTTAACATGCACATAATCAATGTGAGGTGAATTTATAGTCTGTTGCTGAACTATTCCTATGCCTTGAATTTCTACTCACACTTTATCATGTAAGCAAACTTCATTGTGTTTTGTTGGGATTTTGAGTGGTAGATCACTGCACAGTTAGAAATTACAATTCTTGAACTAAACTGCAGGTCTGGTACTATGTTTGTTGATTAGAAAGCGAACACCGCCTCCAGTAATTTGCCGAAGAAAATATTCCCAATGCATGATGCTTCCACCACCATGCATTGGCATGGGGATGGTGGTCACCACGCATAGCGTTTTTAATTTGGGTCAAGAAGTTACAGTTTGGCCTTGTCACGGCCAGATCACCACATGTCTTCCACAATATTTTTTCCAAGGCGCTGTACATTTGATTTGAATCCATTAGTCCCTTTGTTGGAGCTGAAGCATCTCTTTACTCACCCATGTTTCAGGTGGAGAAAGCTAAACCCATAAAGTGTGGGACGTTTGGGGCCTCCTCTCTTCAACAAAGACACATAGCAACCGGAGATTTTGATGGAAATCTCCACATATGGTACTTCAACTGTATATATACGCTAAACTGTAGGTTTACTTACAATTGTAACCATTAAATAAAATACTACAGTCAAGTTTTTTTTGTTTTTTTTGTAAAGCTCAGTGTGGTTATTCCCCTTTAATTTGACGATTTTCAAACTCTAAAGAGTTTCTTTTGTTGTTAACGGGAAAGATGAGCAGCAGAAGTAAAAGTGTCAGCGTACGCAGTCTACTTTGTCTCTCTCATCCACAGGAATCTGGAAGCACCCGATTTGCCGGTGTACACCACAAAGGCCCACAAGGAGATTGTGAACAGCATCGACGGGGTTGGCGGCCTTGGAATTGGCGACGGTGCTCCTGAGATTGTCACAGGAAGTAGAGATGGTGAGAACAGAAAAGCTCGATTCTGTTCTTATTATACAAAATGTTTTAATCGCACAGAAATGGAGAGAATTACAAAACGAGACGAAACTCTTTTTTTTTTTTTTTTTTGTGGCTGGGTTTTGCAGGGACAGTAAAGGTGTGGGATCCCAGGCAGAAGGATTTACCTGTGGCCAACATGGAGCCTGTGGAAGGAGAGACCAAGAGGGACTGCTGGACTGTTGCCTTTGGTAACTAAAATATCACAGTGTCAAAATACAGATATCATTTGTAAGATTTTCATTTGTCTTTTCTGGACTTTTTCTGAAAAGAAAAGCATCAAAACTACAGTACTTTGAAAAAGTATTCATCTTGTCACGTTATAGCCGTGCACTTCAATATATTTTATAGGGAATTTACATGGGAACCAAAGTAGACTAGTGCATAGTTGTGAAGTGGAAGGAAAAGTTGAAATAATGTCTTGCTTGTTTTTTTAAAAATAGCAATCAAAAAGCTGTGGCAAGTATCCATATTTACTCTGACCCACTAAAGAAAAACGTAGTCCAACCAAGTGCAATCAGAAATCACCTACACTTTTCAGATTCATAACAAAATGCTACTTTGTGTTGCTCCATTTCATACAAATGTTTGTTGTTGTGATTTCACAAAACAGTTCAAGATGTTATGAGTGCTTTTAAAAACCCATTGCTTAATTTACTAGTTTTTATAAAACAATTAAATATATCTAGTTTGTGTTTTGCGCAAAAAAGTGGAAAAGTCCAATTTTACCACCATTTTCTGCCTTTTTTTTTTTTCTTTCTTTTTGCATAAAAAGCCTCTTGAAATTAAGCAACGGATAAACTGTTAGGAGAATATTAGTAATGTATGAAACCATGTTGGATCGTTATCTTCATTTTCAACAGTCTTCTGGAAATTTTAGGTATATCTAGTGTAGGGGTGGACGACATGGACTTAAAGTTTGATCACGATATTTTGTGGTAGTATTGCAATAATGATAAAAGCTAGTTATTGCATCTTTTTTAGGTAACTGTATAGCTGGAACTGTGTGTTGCAGTAATTATGGCCCCACAAGCAAAAATACAGCTCTTGGAAAAATATTCCTGTTGCAACAGGCCTCTTCAGGACACCGGTTACATAAAGAAGTGTCATTTGTGTAACTGTACTGCAAATCGTAACTGCATTTAATCATATGTTTCAAATTTATTGACGCTTTCACCGAACAAGTAGTGGGGAAAACGTTAAACCTAACAATCAACTTTGGGGACTTTTAAACGTCATTAAATGGACAATCATAATCAGTATTATTAGAAGACATTTCTCACAATAAACGATAAGCGATACGATAAGTGCCGACCCATAATCCAGTATAACTTTTTTCAGGTCACACCTTCAATGATCAGGACCGATGTGTGTGTGCCGGCTACGACAACGGCGACATTAAACTCTTCGACTTGCGGAACATGTCTCTACGATGGGAAACCAACATTAAAAACGGGGTGAGGTGAAAACACGTGTCCAAATCCCTTATGAGGAATTATGGTGGATAGATTTTTTTAAAAGCTGGGACGACAGGCTGAACACTCCTATCAGGTGTGACGATGAATGTAAATGACTGCGCTGCTTTGATTGCTCAGCTGCTTCCATTATTCACTCCCTCTCGAATCCAGATGCGCCGATGATTGCTCTCTTGGCGTGGAGCCCGCTACATTTTTCTTTTTCTTCTCCCACTCTGAACAGGTATGCTGTGTGGAGTTTGACAGGAAGGACATCAACATGAACAAGCTGGTGGCCACCTCGCTGGAAGGAAAATTCCACGTCTTCGACACGAGGACTCAGCACCCCACCAAGGGCTTCGCCTCCGTTTCCGAAAAGGTGATTATAGAGGGCGGAGCGGGAAACTTCTGGGCAGGGGAGGACATTTTTTAAAAGAAAAAAACTCAAAAAGATTATTGTTCTTATTATTATCCTTTCAGTTGGAAAGGAGAAGTAGGGCGGCGTGTCGATTTGAGCGTTTTCACAGCTGGATGCGTTTTTTTGGGGGGGGTCGTGTTTGTCTAACTTCCTCTGCGGCTTTTTGTCGCGGGCCAAAGTAGACGCAGGGCTGGTGAAGAGCGGTGGCCTTTTGGTGGGGAAATGTGGGGGAAAAATAAACTCGGCGTACAGCACATCTTAACGGAGCTGGAAGCATCGGCAGCCTGAGCTCCAGGAATGTTTCCCGAAGGTGTAGCAGAATGTGTGGAGGCATGAGGGTCCAACTGTTTGGACAACTTGGCCCTGTCACGATCGCAAATTCTGCTGGACGATAAAATGTCCCGGTAATTTTCATAATAAACAGTAATATTGTTGTTTTAAGACTATTTTCAAGTAATATACTGATAATGAAGTAATGCATGTTCACCCTCTCGAGACCAATAAATTTCAATTTTGTAAAACATATTCCAGTATTCCAATTAGAAATTAGAAAATTTGATCATTATATATATATATTTTTAAAGTCCAAAGATATTTAAAATTCAACACATCTTATGGGTGATGTTAGTTTAAACTGCTTCATCCAATGTAATAAAACACCATCACCACCATGATCACTGTGTTTGACCCAGAAATTTTTAAAAATTATATTTTTTTAAGCTTTTTCTTTTCTTTTTTTCTTTTAATAAAATAATCAATGTTTCTTTTTTCCCTTTAGGCTCACAAAGCAACCATCTGGCAGGTGAGGCATTTGCCCCAGAACAGAGACATCTTTATGACTGCAGGGGGAGCAGGAAACCTACATCTGTGGAAGTAGTGAGTAATCAGACATGAATCACTTTGAGCTGCAGAACTTGTTTTTTTTTGTTTTGTTTGTTTTTTTTACTTTTTCACTTCTGCTGTTCTGAAAATGTTCACAGGTCTGAGCAAAAGTAGTCACAACCTGTTAACTTTTTCACATCAGAGCAACAAACGTCAATGTACTTATGTTCTACATTAACACTGAAACTGGAGTGAAGACGATGCATCATTTCACTTTTTTTTTTTTTTTTTTCAAAATTTTAATTTGAAAAGTGCAGCATACATAGATCGTCCACTTATGGTAGGGCTTTTTGAAGATTTTTTTTTTTTTCAAAATCTGGATTTTTTTTTCTTTTCATTTTTCCCCACCAATGCATTCCTTTCGTTTCCATAGTGATGATGTCATCAAGCCTAGAGCCACCATCTTGTTTGACAAGTGTCTTTTACAGCTTCTGAACTTTGAATTCAGTTCAACTCTACGACAGAGTTATCAGGGTCAGGATACTTTTTTTTTTTTAATTATGAGAATAAAGTGATGTTAGGAGAATAAAGTAATACATTTCTGAGAACTCCCAACACAAAAGAACTTAAAACAAGGAATGGAGAACATCTTCTAAAGTTCCACTTTGGTATCGGTTTTACAGAGACTTTTAGGATGATATTATATGAACCAAGACCAAAAAAGAAAAACAGAAGAGACAAACTTGGAATTTTATGGAAGGTGTGTTTTTGGTTGCATCAGGTGTTAAACCAACACAATATCTGAAGAAAAAAACATCATACGACAGTCAAACTCCCTCAGGCTGTTTTGCTGCTTCAGGATATGAATGACTTGTTGTAATTGATGGAACCGTGAAATCTGTTTTGAACCAGAAAATCTCAGCCATCTACTAGAGAGCGTAAGCAGAAGGACAATGATCCAAAGCATGCTAGAGAATCCACTTATGAATGGCCTCAGATTAAAAAAAAGTTAAGGAAATAGTCCATTCATGTTTGAAAAGTCCAAAATACCTAAAAATACCTCCTCTCTTTCTGACAACTAAATGTTGCATCACTCAGATTTTCTTTGACATTAAAATTTTGATTTTTTTGAGTGGCGTTGGTGGATGAGCAGCATCATTTAGGTGTAAAAACATTCCTGATGTTCTGTTTTTAGTTAGCACCTGGAAGGGGCAAAGTTGCTCCTTTTTCTCAAATATTATCTGTCAAATACCAATGTGTCACAACATAGTCTCAACAAAAACCGGTAGTTTATTTTTTTAATAAGTTACATCCTGCAGCTTTAAGAAAGTAGGCAGATTAGTCAAGCATGCAGTAGTCATTATCTGTGTTGCTTTAAATCTGTTCTGCAATTCATCCTTTTTCTATAATTGATTATCAACATAAAGAAAATCCAGCCAATATTGTTGCAGCTTCAATTAAACAAAATCTGATGCTCCTTGATATAAATACTCAATATTGTTTACAACAAAAGCACACCATTTTGAAATGGAAAACAAATCTTATGTTTTATTATCAGTAGCAGGAGTTTTAAATTATTGTTTATTTCAGAAAAAACAAACAAACATAGACTGAGCTGCTCATGTCAGAACTCCAGAAGCTTTTCTCTCATTAAAACAACTTTATTCCCATAGTTTTCAAATGTTCTTCTGGTAAAAGTGTTTTTATTCTGTTAACATTTTGACTATATTCTTGTAATTAAACAAAACTTCTCGTAGCCTTGGTGGCCCTGACACTCCTTCGTAAAGCTCAGAGAAGGAATGATTGAAATAAAAGCCACTTTTTGAAAACATTTTTATTTAGCGTTTCCTCTTTAGAGAAGGAAACGAGAAGAAAACTGATTGAAATTGGATCGGGTATGAAAAAATTCAAGAGATTTGATCATTAAACTATATCGCCCAGATCTGATTCAACCCACTTTAATCTAGATGCTCCAATATGCAACCTTCCTTCAGAACTCGGTTAATAAAGAGTCCACCTGTCTATGTAATGTCAGTGTAAACCCAAATGTTATTTACAAAGTCTATAGATAGTTATGATCCAACACATAACATTTCAATATAATTCGCTGTTTTCTGTTTTCATGCAGAAAAAAAAAAAAACGGTAAAAAAAAAAGTTTTAGTTTTTGCTTAGTACTAAACGCTTTTCCCCCAAATCCTTTCTCCAGTGAGTACCCCGCGCAGAGAAGCAAGAAGGACTCTGACGGAGCGGATGTGGGCGTCGCCGGGTCGGTCAACCTCTTGCAGAACGCCACTCTGTCCACTCAGCCAATCGCCAGCCTGGACTGGAGCCCCGACAAGCAGGGCCTCTGCGTGTGTTCGGGTTTCGACCAGACCGTCCGCGTGCTCATCGTCACCAAACTCAACGTGGCGTAACAGGAGACCGAGAAGGAGCGTTTCCATCCGCCAGTTTTGGGAATCGGATGCATTTAGATGTGCAGATCTACATCTGAATTCAAATACAGGGCGAAGAAATTACTTATACACCTGCATGTCAAGGTGAAGATTTATTCTCGCTAAAATTCCCGCCTCTCATCCAGCGATCCATGTACAGTTTGTATTTTGTTAGTTCTGTGTTCTAACATGAAAACCGTTTCCAGATTAAAAGTGTTCTTTTAAAAAAAAGAGAGATTCATTTATATCCTCTGTGCAACGAGACAAAAATATGACATCACAGTTAAATAAAAACGTCTTCATAAACACAAAGAACAAGACAGCCTGAGAGGGAAACGCTGGTCAGATCCAGCATTTGAATCTGAAGAAGTCCTGCAGATCCGGGTCGTCCTCCTGTCGGTTGTTGATTTTTGCGTAGACGCTCTTCAGCAGCGACGTCTTTGACTTTTCGTCCAGAATGTCGATGTACTTCTCTATGACGCCTGCGAACAGAGCTGCAGGTGTTACTTCAGAAGTTGAGCTTAAAGTATCTCTGTATTTTACTCAGATTTAATTAGGAAACCAACACAAGCATAGTTGTTTAAGAAAATACACTCAGGTCAAAATGTAAAAAAAAAAAAAAAATGTCACAGGATAGAATATTTCTGCTAGTCTCTGTACATCATCTACAATTTCTTCAGCTTTCTTCCAGGCCTAATTATCAGACCTAGCGGTATTTACTTAGCCCCATGACTTTGCCGTATGCAACGAGGCTGGGGCCCAGCTGCGGGTGGTCGAACAGCTGCTGTGACATCAGCAGGCGGACGATCTCCCCGGTGATGAAGGCGTCGTCGAAGCTCTGCTCGGCCACGTCCTTCAGAGGGAACCCGCAGTACACGTCCAGCGCAGCCTCCGGGTCCGAGGGCTCCACCAGCTTCACGAGCTCGATGTACGCTTCGTGGATCTGTCGTCCAAAATATCAGCTTAGACTTGTGGGTTAGAAATAACATTGTGTTAGGGTTGGGGTTGCTATAATCACCAGCCTTTGTTTTTTTTTTTTTTTTGTTTGTTTGTTTTGTTTTTAGTCTTTGGATAACATATTTTTTATGACTGTGTTGCCGTTTTCTGATCCACGCAAAACCGTAAGTACTGTAGAAACAATAAGATTTTTTGAAAATGATTTATATTTCCAGATTTGATTCTGTATTTTCTAGTCTAAAACCAGTTGTCTCAAACTGCATTCCTCGAGGGCCAGAGTCCTAAAACCTTTAGATGTCTCTCTGCTTCAGGACACCCGGCTCCAGTATTAGCTCGTTAAGCAGAGCTCTGACCTCATGCTGGTGAGGAAGTTTCACCATTTAATTCAAGTGTGTAAGACAAGGGACACGTCTATAAGATGCAGGACTCTGGCCCTCAAGGAATGTAGTTGAGACCGCTGGTCTAAATGTTTCAATTTTCCTTTCCTCACATCCTTTCTTTCTCCCTCCCTCATATCCTTTTTCTCTTCCTTCTACCTTTACTTCTCTCCTATATCCTTCCTCCACTCTGTCCTTTTCTTTGTGTCCTACTTTGATCACTTCCTTGTGACCTTTCCTTTCACGTGCCACTTCATGTACTAGTTCTTACATTTTGTTACTGCTAGGCAGGATTGTTGTCATTCCTTACTATTAAAAAATCCAAAAACCGTTCAGCTGATCCAAAATGTTACAGCAAGCTTTCTGATTAAAAATGAAAGAGATTAATTTCTACTACTTTAGCTTCCCTTCATTGGTTCCCTGTTAAATACAATTTTGTATTTTTCATACATATAAAAGTCGTTAATAGTGAAGTTATTGGGCTCCTCTCCTGTGGAACCAGCTCCCACTTATTTTGCAGGTGAGGCGCTCACCCTGTCTAATTTAAAACTGGGCTTATAATCTCCCTTTTTGACAAAACTTACAGAGTGGTTTATGTTGTCCTGAATTGTCTTTAATTCTGCCTTAGTTTTTTTTGTTTCTTGCCTTCTTCTCATGTGTCCTTGCTTCATTTCCTTTATCAGTATTTTCTCACTTGACTCCTTTCTTCCTTCTTTCCTTCCATAAAGTTTTTGATTTTACAGTTTCTACAGTTACACTGTGTAAATATCTGCCATAAGATCTAAGCAAACTTTAGTATTCTTTGTTTAAAAATGAATTTAAACGACCCAGAACTCTTGTGAGGTTGAGTCACGGGGGCAGGGAGGGAGTCTGAAATTTCTACATCCAACGTGTGTGTAGGAATGACACCGTAGGGCGGGGATGTAATCTTATCTTGAAACCAGTACACGCTGCACCGCGAAAGCTTCAAGGGAATGCCCAAAACAAACACTTCAGATAACAACTGACCCCCGGCGCCATGGCGATGACCTCTTTGTAGAAGTGCTTCGCCTGATCCTGGGCGTCTGCAGAGCGTGAGAAGGCCCGAGCCAGACCCAGCCGTGATACATGAGACCTGGGGTTCAATGGGCCCGACGCGCTGGCTGTGTTTTCTACTGGAGGGACTATGGTACACACATAATGACACTGAGTTACAGATTAGGTTTCACTGGGACAAACACATAGAAGTCAAGTATTTTATTTATACATCTAATGAGTTACTGCATATAAAACAGTCAAATTGTGTTTTAAAAACTATTCAGTCATATGTGTGTGTGGGAGTGTGTGTTTTAAAGGAAATTAAAACGTTTTTCATGCACCTCTGAGATCATCACTGTGGCTTCACACATCTTTTGGGTGGACTCCTCTTATATGAGTCATATAATCCCTCTAGTTTTAAGATTAAGCCGAGATTAAGAAGGGCCTTAACTTTACTTGACGTACCCTCTGCAGCCTCAACAGTCTCGGGACCAGAGTCCTGTTCAGGCTTGCTAGCAGGGAGCTTGGCTTTGGTATCTTCGCTGCCAGGTTTAGCTGCTGTATCGGGTTTAACAGCTGCACCAGGTCTCCCCCTGCAGGAGGAAAAGTGTAATGCAAGTCACGAAACAAAAAAACAAAAAGAAATTCCTTCATGAAGACTGCATGGAATCGCAGGAACCAGATCTCTTCATTGTGATGATTGTGCAGATTTTTGTGCAGATCAAACTTTGAACTGGTATAACTCTGAACTGCTACATTTATGTTGTCTACATAAATTTATGTTGCCTACATAAATGTATGTTGTCTACATAAATGTATTTTAAAACTAATTTTGCAGAGTGGTTATAGCCTATGAATAATGATGAATTAAACTAAACGTTTATTGGCACCCTGCTAAAGATGAGTAAATGTCCTTGTAACAATTTTATCATTTATTGGAGTAATATAACCTCACACTGTGCCTCTGATATAAATAAATATTGTAATTTTTCAAAATCACACAACATAATTATTGGTACCAACTGAAAGACCAAGCGACAATTAATTTTAATTTTCTGCTTTTATTTATTTATTTGGACAGACACCACCAGATTTTTGATTAAATTATTTTAATCAAAGTATGGCATGCACAAACCACAAACACCTAATATGAAAAAAATGAAGTCATAACTTACTTGACTGGAGGAATTCTAGCTGGAGGTTGAACCACCTTCCCTCCTCTGACGGGGGCAACCGGCGGAGGTCTGGGCACAGGGGCCCGTCCCTGAACCGGCCCTCCTCTGCCCAGCTTGGCGTCCCTGATTGGCACGGTCTTGCTAACTGGAGCTTGGGCTGGTTGAGGGCTGGCCTGCGCCGCTGCCTTCTTGTTTTTCACCTCCAGGTGCTGCTGCCACCACTTCTGTTCTGCACAGAAAGAACATTTGCTTGGAGCTATAGCAAGTGAAGCATCCAGTAAATTTGAGAAGAAAAGAGCTGATGGTTAAATGATGATTTATTAAAGTCATCTGTGTTATCAACCAATGTAAGAGTTAGACAAGAACAAATAACTGTGCTTACAGTCGTTTTCACTGTACATTGTTATGCATAGCCCATTGCAAAAGTACAGCTCTTTTCATTTAGATTTTTCCATAAACACTTCAAATTACTCAAATATACTTCAAACCCAGTTACTAACCGACATGAAGCTAAAACTGAGTTGCTTTTTGTTCTTATTTTTCTGTTTTGCTATTAACCTTCTCTGTGTATTTCGGTTAAAATTTTCATCTAGGACTGTGATCCATAGCTACGTTCACAAGAAAGTGACCAAAAAAATTCCTCAATGGAGTTACAATAAACACAGGTAACTTTATTCAGTTGTCCTTTACAGCAAGTGTTAAAGCTACAGTATGTAACATTTACAAAATATATATGTATATATATTACATATTTATTGAAACTGTCACTATGTCTTATCAGTATGGTATGAGAAAAGTAATCTGTGAAAATTCGAGCTCCTTGGCCCTCTCCCACTGCCCCCAGTCCTAACTACAAACAACCAATCAGAATCAGGAGGTGGGCGGGTCTTAGCGCTGTCAATCACAATCTCCTGTGGCTTATCTTCCCCAACTTGCTCTCTGCTGCACTGCAGCTAGCATAGCACGTTGTGAATGCTCAGGCCGGCCAGCATGACCACCCATGATGGCAGATAAACGGTTTTCCTGTAACGGTAAGTTGTTTCTCCACCATTAGCGCATTTGGCAGCGTGTACATACGATTGGTTGACAGCGGTAAGACCCTCCTCCTGGCTCTGATTGGTTGTTTTAGGTTGGGAGCAGTGGATTTCTGTGTGTTTATAAAAGTTACATACTGTAGCTTTAATCTGTGGAATCTCAGCTGTACTGTCTGTGATTTATTTCTCCTAAAGGGGGGAGGTGTGGACTCACTGCCCAGCGGTTCAGGTGGATCTCCACTCTGAGGTTTGTCTTCCAGCTCGATGCTGGCCTGGAAGCTGAGGCGGGAGTCGCTCAGGACCTCATTTGACCTGTCTGAGTTTGGGTTGCTATCGTACTGAGCCAGCTGGGCCACTCCGAGGTGACACAGAGCTCGGCTGTCCCGCGGAGACGTAACCACCGCCAGCTGGCACGTCTGCGTCGTGTGGGAGGAAACATCACGTCCAAGCTCTGCTGACCATTAACCATCGATACATGAAAAATCCTAAAGAGTCCTGAACTCTTACTCTCTCTTGCATGTCCAGCAGCTCTTGGCAAGGAGAGATGGTTGTCAGGCGGATGAGAGCGGTGAGGGCCTGGCACCTCTTCGCCACCAGGGCCTGCATGTCGACGGCCGCCTTCGCCTGCTGCTCGCCCTGCTGGATCAGTCTCTGCAGCAGGGTGAAGTGAGCATCCAGCAGCACCCACTCCAGCTGCCTGCTCGCCTCACTGTGACACACAAACTGACTCACACTCCGGGCAGCCAGCGCCGCTACGCTGAAGTATTTCAAAAAAAGGGCACAAAAAGACATTTTTTTTCTTATTTATTGTTCATAGTACAACCAGAAACTTCAATGACTTTTGTTTGGGAAGCTATGTGATAGACCAAAACCAAGTACATTATAAATATGAAGAGATAGAAAAAATATTAATCGTCTTTGACTTGTACTTTTTTTTTTTCTTTTTTTAACTAATTTAAATCTGAACAGTGTGGAGTGCATGTGAATTCAGCCTCCTAAGAGAGTGATTAACGGTTGATGTCAGGCTGCATCAGCACCCACTGTTCCGTGAAAGAAAGCAAGAATATATTCAAATTACATTGCAAGAACACAAAATGTTACCAAGTCCTTTTTCATAAAAAGTCAACATGTAGCTTCAGTCACCAAGGCAGACGGTAAACTGGGTCATCAGAAATCAAAAGTGCAGCCCGCTGCCCGGGAGAGGCTGTTCGAAAAATGAAACCTCTGACATCTGCAGCAGATGCCACAAAACTGTGTGCAGGAGTTGCACCGAGCAAAGAGGTGATCTGCGGCGGCTGAGAGTTGTAAATAACTGTATTAACCTAATTGTAAGTAGTGTAGACAGTGACACACTGCAAAATCACAAAAGGTTAGCAAGTATTTTTGGTCTAGTTTCTAGTGTTAATATGTTGAAATTAAACAAAACTAACTTACAAGTAACCTTTCAGTAAGATGTAGGAGCTTGTTTTAAGTGAATAATTCCTTCATATTGAAGAAGCGCTAATTAAATGTGTAATAATCTGCCAGTGGAGCTAGAACGTTTTCATCAGTACTAAAATTATTAATTTAAAACAAGCTCATACATCCTGCAAAAAAAAGACGATACTTTTAAGTTAGTTCTCTCTTATTTCAAATGTTATTTGCCAAAAATAGACCAAAAATACTCAGTGATAAGCAGTTGTAGTACGCTGACAACATGCTGGTTAAAACGGCAAGAAGATGGCAGGTGACCATGGCAACCGGTGACACTAAACGCAGACCATCTACAAACAAGTTATCCCTGTATAGCCTAAACATTGTAGAACCACGCCTCAGCTTCTCCTGTCTATTGCCAGGTTGCAAATCTACAGACTGAAAGGGTAAAGGGGGCCGAATACAAAAGCACAATACATTGCTTTGTCTTTTATTTGCTAAAAGAAAAAAAAAGTTAAACAGCCATAATTATCCACAACCTTATGATGATCAGTAGCATAAAAATAGTACGACATGTGGAAAAGCTCGCATGCAAAGCGCTGCTCAGAATGTCTCCATGTGTTAACCTACATGTGATACACCTGCTCAGGAGTCATGGACTTCTCAGACAACATGGTCTTCTGCTGCAGCAGCCCCAGGGTGAGAAGCCCTCGGAGAAACTGTGGATTCAGGCTGGACAGAGGGTCGAATGGATCCTGGCTCTCCTGACTGCAGAGGAAGTCGGGAAGCAAGAATTACATGTGGAATTTACAAAGAAAAAAAAAAAAAAGAAACACTTCCTATTCTCCCTCCCGCAGGCCTGAACAGAACATCCTGATACATTACACATGCTGTCATGACCTCACACTTTTCCCTGTCTCACTCGAATGCATCCACCTCCGCCACGCACTCGAACAGAACACACACTTAACGAACCTCTCGCTACAGCGTTGGCTGACAAAGTGCTCCAGTCCCTGATGTAAGAACAGTGCAGCCTCCTTCTCCGTGGCCTCACAGGCTTTCTGCTCCTGCTGCAACAGAGCCAACCCTGTAAAGAATCTGAAAAAAACAACAACAAAAAAACAACAAATCAATGCTGAAGACAAGTGGAGATTTTAGATGTAGCACTTTCCAAAAGTATTCGGGCTGAAAGGTTTAATCATAATGGTGCTTCGACTTCCATAGCAAAACAACCTTTAACATATGGAGCACAGTCATTAACACAATTTGTGGACAATTGTTAGGCGACTATATTTCAAGTGCCATACACTCTCCTAGATAGTAATAAATCGTGCCAGTTGGGTCTTTCATTGTCTTTTATGCATGTTCGAAATAGATCTCAGTAATCTAGATGTTAGAGCTCCAGGAGAATGCTGTTTGTTGCTGCGGTTGTTCCGTTTTGTTTTTCTCTTTTTGCAGGTGTAGAGGCAGACTGATCGGGTGTTTGCTCGTGTTTTCTCGATGCTCTCGAAAAGAGAATGATGCGGTCATCACGATGGAGGAAAGGAAGGAAAATGTGGCTTAATTGCAAGATTGTTATTGAAACATTCAACATTAATGTATTTCCAGTTTCTCTAACGTTGTGCAGCTCCTAAGACATTATCCATACTCTGACCCTTAAGTTCCTTTCATGAAATCTACACTTTCCTTCTGTATCTATATGTATGAGGCGAGCCTCAAACCTGCTCTTACACACACACACACGATCCCATACGTGAACGTGTGAGCGCTGACCTGAGTGCGGGGTTCAGCGGGCGCAGCGCCAGCCCGGTCTGAACGTGCTGCAGAGCTTCCTTGCTTCTCCCCTGCAGCAGCAGGAGTCTCCCTATGTGGAGGCTAAACTCCCAGCTGTCCGGGCTCAGGGACCAGGCGTCCAGGTACTTCATGAGGCTTCGATACATGTAGCTCTCCTCGTCTTGCATCACTATGTTGCGATCCTGCAACAACAATCTCCCAAGTCATTCATAGACTGCCATTAAGATCACAGAAAAAGCCAAAGAGGAGTTGGAATGGAAATATTTGGACAGTGGTTGAACTAGTTAAAGGGGCAGTGCTATGTGTTTCCCAGGCACTTAGTGCCATTTCATAGAACGAAAAAAGTAACTATGTTAATTTTACTTGCTATTTATATGAATTATGACTTAAAAGAAATGTGACTTTGTAATTTAACGGCTTGAAATTGGGCCTCTGTCGCTTTAAGAACTCCTGCTTTTTCTGAAACGCCACCAACACTCCTTTATTAATTCTTACATTTTTAGCAGCATTGCACTGAGAAATAGCTCCTAGAATGAGCTAAGCAGGTGTTTGCTAATTGCTGCTGGCTACTCTGAAGGAGCTGAATGGGGGAGTGTTGTGGGAAAGGGCAGCTCTATGAGGTGGAAGCTCAGAAGCTTGGAAAGTGCAGCTCTGAAGAGGAGCTGCGCTTCGAAAGGCGGGGCTAGGTCCACCCAGGCGTTTTGCACAGCTGAACGGTTGCCACAGGAGATTAAAGGATTTTTAAAACATGCACGAGAGAATCAAAGCGACACTCCAGGTATGTTTCTGATGAGGGAATAACATCAAAATATAACGAGAAAATCAAAAAAGTTGATTTTACATAATACTGCCTCTTTAAAATAACAAAAAGGAAATTGTGCAGGTACATTTGAGTCGTTGCTGCAGCAACAAAAATTACTTTCATTTAGTAAAAATACAATATAATGTCTATACATTCTGGCGAATCTGTAAACATATCTCAGGTTTTACATCCTGAGCTACAAGACGAGTGATTTGTATTTGTGTTTTTCTTATTTTGTTCCTTCTAACGTTTGTTACTGCGACAACACCTGACGATTTTTAGAGTTGTAAAAGTGAAACAGGGTTACCTTTGCAGCATGCTTGGACAGCCAGAGGAAAAGGGTCTGCACATAGTCTGACTTGCTGAACTGTCCCTGCTCTTTGAGCTGGTGATACTCCTTATCCAAGGCCTGCAGCTGGTTCTCCACGGAGGGCATGCCGTGGAAGCCATGCAGCTTACACACAGCCAGGATGTCGTCCTGATGGGCCGAAGACTTGGCCTCACTTATTTCCGCTTTGTCCTTATCAGCCTAGAGGAGACGAAATGAAAAAAAAAAAGAAGGAAAGAGTAAATCATGTTTTTCTGCTGATATATAACTCAGCACAAAGAACTGAATCATGAGATTGAGCTTCATAACACAACTGAAGCTTAAAAATTGATCAGGCATGGACTAATTGGTAGCAAGTCTAGATAACACTGTTTCAAAAAAAAAAAAAAAAAAAAAATCAAAATAAATACCTTTTTCGGAGAGCCGTAAACCTGGGTGGTGTTGTGGTGCTCCTCCAAAACGAGACCCAGCATAAAGTGGAGTTTGGCATTTTTGGGACTGAGGGCGATAGCTGATGCATAATGAGCAGCCGCCTCGTCCAGGCGGTGCAGCAGAGCGTCCACGTTCTCACTCCTCCACCGCTCGCCTGCAGAAAGGGTAAAAAAAAAAACAACTGATACTAAGGTGCTTTCTACTTATAACAAAATTAAAAGTGTGATGTATTTTCTTCTAATTCTATGCGGCTTTGTACATAGCTAGGTTTCCTAGGCACAGGCTAATTTGCAAACTCAGTCCTTGATTGGGCGCTTCATTAAAAGACAGCGACATTAAACTTAAAGATTCCTCACAAACACACACACACACACACACACACACACACACACACACACTGAATTTCTGCAGCTATAACCAAGAAAAACATGAAAATAAATAGAGAAAGCTAATTCTCCACAACAAAGTAGGCATTAGTGTTCACAAATTTTTGGTTTTGGTATTGTTTCACCTGTGAATTAAAAACTACAATCTGGTATCTTTTTTATTGATCATTCTAACTCGTGTACTCATAGCACTAGATATTTGAGTGTATTTCTAAAAAAAAAAAAAAAAAGTATATAATTTTATTCTCTATGGTAGAAATTCAGCAATGGATATGTTTTAGAAGGTAAAAATCTTTATAGTATCTTCCTGATAAAATCATATGAGTGTAGTAAATCTTATGACTTCAGATTTTGGAATTTCTTGCCATTTTTGGGAACATACTGTAGTATATAAGCTTTCAGAATACAAAGCATAAACACATTTTAACGTTGCACATTTAATGTGTTTAAGTAGCATGACACAGCCTTTTTGTTTTGCAGCAACACGACCCCGGCGGGGTTAAACTGAGCATCTCTTTAAGCCACTCAGCCTCTTAAAAACACAAAGCTGCTGCTGCTTACGCTTTAAGAGGTCTGTGTCTCTCTCTCGCTGGATCTGCTGCTATTTCTCTGCTCAGTTTCAGCGACTCTTATTCGGGCATCTGGGATCAGTCTAAAATGTCGCTTCTGTGAGTCATCAAACAATTAACGAGGCGAACATAGCTGAAGAAAACAAAAAAAGGATCCCGAGCGGTAACTAGAGCCCCTGGCACATTAGACGAAAGAGGAGGTCTCGGAGGCGACCACAAATGGGCCCATTTGCATGTAATTTTTAATAGCTGCGGCTGAGATGACATGAACGAGGGCTCAGGTGTGAACCCAGCCAGTAAAACGGGAGGCTTTAGTGCAGTTTCTGTAAATCTATTCTGTCTCTGATGTGCTTGTCTGTCGAGATGAAACTGCAGAAATTATTCTTACTATAAACGTAAAAACATACTGTGGAATATTGGAGAATATTTCATGTCATTTATGCTGCATTTGCATTTATTGCGGTGAGAAAGTAAAAAAAATAAAATAAATAGAACTGAGTTTAACAGGTGTTTAGATTCATCTGTTCCGGCCACAGAGTGACATAGATCTGATTGCTTGACACCCAACATTGATCCCAACATTGGTATTTACAACATATAGCTTGCAACCCACTGTCTTTGTCTCTGTAGGAAAGCTTTTACCTTTGTGGCCAGAGTGTTATCTGATCCCAGGTAGGTGGGGTAGGTGTATTTTGTAACCGTGTTCTGAAATATACACCCTGTTATTCCTTTTAATAAATGAAAAAATCTTGCATTTTGCATACATGTTAGTGTGTTTTTTTATTCTCATGGTCAAGAATTCTAATCAGGCAGTCAATAACGGATCAGTAATTTTACAATATCACTCAATATGCCATGAATTTACTGTGAAAACCTAAGATTCAACTTAAATAACAGAATTCCTATAAAACACATGCAAATGTAGCATTTTCAATCATTTATGCTTTTTGTTTATCAGAGTTTTCACATTTTGATTTAGTAATCCAGGGCAAGATAAGAGAACATCCTACTCAGGCAGGGCACATCATCTAGATCTGGTAAGAAAATACAACGTGTGGGAAAACATGTTTATCCCTTTGTCAGTTTTTTTTTTTCTTTTGTTGCAGTTAAACTTTTTAGGGCACCAAAGCCTACCTAAACCAACCTGGTCACCAAGCACCAGGTAACTGAGCTAACATTTTATAGGAAGCTCAGTTAAGTTTCAGACAAGCCTGGTGACGGACAGACCCGTAGAATCAAGAAAAAACTACATAAGTGGGACCTTAAGTAAAACGTACCTGGTTTCAGCAGGTGTTCCCTGTGGAGTTTCAGATGCTCCTCAGCCAGAGCACACAGGTTATCCACAGTGTTCTCCTCTTGTGTCATTTGGAGGTTTTTCTCCCAGTTACGCACCTGTAGAAAACAAACAGCGCAGGCTAAGCCGTCAACGCTAAAAACCAAGCAAAGTTACACAAGGAACTGATGATGGTGACTTTGATCCAGCATGTGGAAGTGAGGAATGTGGTAAAGGTTTTTATCTAAAGATTTTTATCTTTATCTGTGGTAAAGATAAAAATCACAAACTTTGTGGGGACAGTTTGGGGATGGCCACTTCCTATTCTGTTACAACTATCGGTGCACAAAGCAGGGTCAAGGCAGCGGACAGGCAGTCTTTAGGATGAATTAGACACTGCAAACCTGGCCTTCCTGTCCAACGTCAGTGTCTGACCTCACAAATGGATGAATGGTTAAATTATTCAAGCACCTGTGGAAAGTCTGTCCAGACCATAAATATACATTTCAGTGAAATCTGTGGAGTGTAAACAAAAAAGCAGGAGATAATTACCGTACAAACATGCTTTGTCTCTATCTCCAAACCTGCAGATGTCGCAAAGTACTCCTTATACCACCTGGTCTCTATGACATCCTGAAAGAACAGGCACTGATTTTGCTAATCCTGAAGACTGACAAAAACATCACGGCAGATTCAAACATTTAAAGACGTAGGCATCAACAACTCATTTCAGAACCACACATAGCAAATGTTGCTCTGGCATTGAGAAGCTGAGAGAGGAACTCTGACTTGTAAATAAAGGATGAGCAAAGTTAAGGTCAATAACAATCGCTGAACTCTGTTTCATCTTTCATTTTAACCTTTGCATCCAGCTCCCCAGTGGGCTTGTGTGGACAGTCCAGGGCGTGCAACCCGAGCTCTGATAGCTGCATCACGCTGTCACATCCTATCAAATCAAAACACAGAAAAGGCAAAAATAAACCACAGAAATTGGAAGTCGTAGACACAACTATAGGGGTGTGTGAACCTTTTATTTAACAACTTTACAGAATTAACCTGTGTCACTATAAGTAGAAGTGCTACGCGTTTAGTTAAGTAATAATATCCCTTTCATTAGCGCAACATAACCTTTGCCTACACTACCACCATGAAACATGATATCATAGGTTGAGTGAAGAGGAGAAGTTAGAGAGAGCATCTAGCATATCAACAATGCAGTTATTCAAGCACCTGTAACAAGTAGAGCTACTCTCCAGGGTGGAATAAGAACATCAATCTTTAAGGATCTAAGAAGTGACAGTGAATACTTTAGTGTATTTACAGTTCCTAAAAGTCCCTAGGGTGAAGTTTTTCTTTACTGTTGCTCAAACCATATTTAGCCGCAGGTTTAAATAAATCTTTTTATGGAATTTGAGTCTTCGAAGTTGTACCTCGGTAACGAAAGAAGCAGTGGACCGGAGCTGCTGACATCGTTTTGTCAAGGTCCAGTTCAGAGACCTTCCAGCCCTCTCCCAGAACAGATCCGGTAAACGGGTCGACCTTTGACCGTCGGGCCAGCATCTCGATGTAAGGTCTTGAGAAGATGCTCTTCGGGTCACTGCAAAGTAGTATGACAATCACCTGTAATTATTGATATTTGGATGCATGGCCTGTTGTAAGTTGCAGAGAAATGTGCTTTGTGTAGCTCCTGATTTAATTTTGGCTGGATTTTCAGTTGGACTTTTTGCTAGAATTGGTAGAGATCATTCCATGGCCCATAGATTTTCAATAATTGGAGTTAATAGGTTTGGGGAACTGTGATGGACTGGCCACCTGTCCAGGGTGTACCCCGCTTCTCGCCCATTGATAGAGATAGGCATCAGCACCCTTCCCGATCCCAATGGGATAAGGGTGTAAGAAAATGAAAGGATGGATGGATGGATGGTTTGGGGAAGTAATTCCAGAAGCTTAAAGAAAACCTTCTGAAACCCATTTTGATGTGTGTTTGAGATCGATGTCCTCCTAAAACAGACTATGATGTCTTCGTTTCAGCCATCTCACTCAAACTGTCCAGCTTATTGTAAACTGGTAAGAGTTGGAACACCATCATCTCTCTAGAGTCAGTTTCTTATGGTGGCCTAAACTAAGAGGGTTCACCTCCATGGTCAATACCATGGAGGTATTGGAACCAGTCCCAACAAGCACAGGCCAGACAAAGCGATGATTGAGACATTTTGGCCTCAGTAACAAGATGAAATGTTTGGTTGAGTCAAGATGAGGCTTTTAGACCCCAGAACATTAGACCATCAACATAGCACACAAAAAAGTTTTTTCTTTGACGTAACAATAATTCTTGGCAATAATTGAAAGCCCCGTTAGTTTCCACTTAAGTGGTGCTACATTTGTAACAAAAAATATTTTGTGGCTGAATTTAGTATTTGGGTTTTGTTGGATTTTGAGGAAAAGCCTCTTTATCAAAGTAAAACTGCTTTCGGTGGAGTTAGAGATGGTGTGGCGGAGCATCTCCCATACTGGAAAAACAAGGAGAAAATCTAGAATGAATGAAACTCCTGGTCATAAAATTCAGATACGTTTTAAGTTGTGTTATCATTTCTCCTTCACAAAAAACCCCAAAACAGTTAAAATAGTCAAAAATGAATAAAAACATATTGTAACTGTTGTTGAGGTTTATTTTGCTGTTTGTCTAGTAGTAATATTAGTAATATATGTTTCTTTGAAGTTTTTTCTAGCTGCTTTGTCACAAGAAAAACAAAATCAACCTGTTTATTTGTTTACCAACTATAAAATTAATGTAGACGTCGTTTTTACCAAATAGCATTTAATTTGCATTATTCAATGTTATTTTGAATATGTGTTTTTATCATGTTAGCTTGGTGCCCTCTGAGGCCCCCTGGTGGTGTGGGGGACCTATTAAGTTGCTTTTGCACTGAGAGCAAAAGAAGCACTTGTTTGTGAAAATGTTCTGAATGAATGAAACTCGTATCTGACTCAGGTCTCACCTCTGGTGGACAGACACAGGTCTGTACAGAGCGCTGAGGGACACGGGGCATTCATATTCCTCTTGATGCTTCCCCTCACAGAAGGTCACAGCCACGGGAATCAGCTCCCGCGTCACACACACTGTGTACGCCTGCAAAAGTGAGACGGCCATTATTTAGTGATAAACGTAGCAGAGCCTCATGAAACTTTAATGGCCCTAACAAAGTACACCCTGAAATTTAGTTTATGTCAACTTCAAGAGGCTGGAGACTTTAAATTGAGCAGATTTTTTAAAAGTATGATTTAGGGGTTCATAAGGTAAATGGTAGCAATTTGAAAATAAATATACACTGAAACCAGTATACTAGTTGCACATGAGATATTGAACGATCTACAGAAACACTTTTGTACCTGTGTAACACTGCCATCTGCTGAGCAGACAGAGAGCTCCACCAAGGTGTCTCCAAAATGCAGTAAGACAGTTTGAGAGTCGCTTTGACCATTTACTGCAACTTTAATGAGGCTGTCTGGAACCTTGGTTTGAACTGTCACTAAATTACAGTGAAATGGGACAAAACCTGCAGGAAAACAAACCAGGACAGTTAGTTTCATAGTAAAATAGAAATAAATAAACTAATAATAATAATAAGCTACTTTTTAGTTATTTTGTATGTAAATCAGGACACAAATCAGAATCAAAGGGACGTACAGCAGGTCTGACGAGAACAATAAAGTTTCTACTCACTGCTGTATTCGTGGACTTTGGTAGCAAAAGCTGGGTGAAGTGGAATATCCCCTTCCAGAGACAGAGCACTGAGCTCTGCGACCTTCGCTGACAGCTTAGTGATGTCCACACTGTATTTCTTCACTGTCCCATCTTCGGCAACCACTTCAATTTCCACTCCGTTTATCCCCTCCTTCAGTGTAACAGTGCTGGAGCGATCACCAGTCAGCTGCAACACAAGAAACCCCAAAACTAAAATAGGAAGAATTGTCTTTAAGAATAATAGTGATAACAATAATGATAAATGAATTTAAGCTTGTTCAGAGTAACACTCACAATGCTGAATGATGCTCCACAATCACTGGTGCTCAGGCCCAGAGTCACCTGGTTGACACTGCTCTCCACTGTCACTTTGTAGCCTGTAACCTGTGGTGAGAAGGCTGGCTGGAGCTTCCCAGCAGAGATAGCGAGCTTCTCCAAATCACAGTTGTCCATGGCTCAAGCCTTCTCTGTCTATGAGGGCTGTAACGACGGCAAAACTATGGCTCTTCTCTTTTACACATAATGACGTTCCTGGTTACCAAGGCAACCTCTGTCAGGTTTACTACATCTTCCTCGAAAATGACTCTTTGTCTTCTTTTTTTTTTTTTTAGCTTAACTTGACGTTTTTTTCTTTTAAGTAAGATCTTACAAACAAAATCTTATAAATAAGATTAATTAAAATAATAAAAAAAAACCCATTTAATTTAATTTAATTACTAGCCAAATGGCTAAATACGTTGGAATGGCTGGAAAAAAGCTATCAGCTAAAAAGTCTAATAATAACCACTTAAGCTAATGTAAATAACGTAAAGTTGCAACAAAAAAACGTGTAAAGCAGCGAACAAGCGAGCAGTGACTCTCCCAAACGGCAGGGGGCAGTAGAGAACGTCAAACAGGTTACACGTTATTATTCACTTCCTGTTCGAAGGTTAAAACGTGAAGCGTCTTGAAAAGGTAAATACAACACTTTCTGTAATGCCTAATGAACCACCAATAGACTCCGTTTACATTTAGCTGTTGTAATCCCTTTTCTCTTATCTACTTTGTTTTTTATTAAGACGTATTCTCCCTGTTAGCTGCGTCTGGTAACTAGCAACGTAGCTAGCCGGGACAGAGCATTGCTTCCTGTCTGTTACACTTAATTTATAGAGCTACAGCTGGGGCTTCTGAACGTTTTGGGACTTGTTAATTTGCAGAAAAATGGCAGCGGGAGCGGCAACCGAGGACTACCCGCAGGAGATAGACGAACAGCTGACCACGTTCGACGCCTCGGTGAATGGAGTGAAAGCCATGCTGGAGAAGCTGATGTCCATGTCCAGAAACGACCTGATGCAGAAGGTGAGGCTTGTTGCTTCTTTGTAGAGACGAAAAACACAGTGCAACGCATGAACTCTGAGCCAGTTTTTAAATCTGTTGAATTAAAAACAGATTTAACTCAATCTGTTTGAATTGAGTTAAATCAAACAGATTGATTGATTTAATCAATCTGTTTTGATTTGATTAAAACAAATCAATCTGTTTTGATAAAGGCACTTCAAGATAAAGGCTTGAAGTGCCTTTATCTCAAACATTTTAACCCTTTCAATTTAGATTTACGAAAATTATATTTTAGCTGAATCTGACTTCTTTCTGTACTTGCATGTTTCATGTAACTTTTGGGTGAAATAGCTGTAATCACTGTTATGAAATCATCATTGCAGCTGGATCCTTTGGAGCAAGCCAAGCTGGACCTGATGTCTGTCTACACTCTTAATTCATTGTTCTGGAGTAAGTTATTCATTTACTTATATTGATAAATGTATTCATTATGATGTTGACTTGTTAAATGCAAAAGAAATGCCCTGTATTGGTTGAATATACATGTAAAAGTAACCCTATGTATCCATGAAATACGCATCAATAACACATGTATATATGTAAATACATATAAGAAACTGTGTTAACTTTCATAATTGTTTGCAGTGTATCTGGTGACAAAGGGAATAAACCCAAGAGAACATGGAATCAAGCAGGAGCTGGTACGTGTGTCCTTTAACATTTTTGATATTTTCTCTGTATCCATGGCGAGCTTCTCATCACCCTCCTTCTGTTTTCATTAGGAGCGCATAAAGACTTACATGGACAGAGTCAAAGAGATCGGCGACAAGAAGAATGCGGCGCGGCTAGACAAGGGAGCCGCTTCGCGTTTCTTGAGGAACGCCCTTTTTGATCCCGACAACAAAGAGTTAAAAAAAGCTGCGTCCAAGAAGCCAGCGGATGCTCCCTCTGAAGCGCCACAGAGAAAACGCCCCAAACAGAGCTGAGCCTGAGGAAGAGCCGCTCATTCTGCTCTCATCGCGTGATTTTCCTGAAAACGGGGTGAAGGATACGGAAGCAAATGGTCAATCTGCTAAGATGACGTCAAGGGACGGCAAATATTTGTCTCACTTTTGGGGAGTTTGTTTGGAATTCAACCCTTAGACGTCGATCTTCTAATGTTCACTGGCTGTTTTAGAGATGAACAAAATGCTAATTTATCTGCTCGGCTTGTCGGGTTGTGCTGCTGTTGAGACGTTACTTTAGATCTCTTTGCTCACTACGGACAGCATCTCTTTAATTTGAAGTGAATTCTATGAATACACTTCAGATATATGTATATTTTTTAATTCTTTGTTCATATTTGGTTGTTTTTATTCGTTCATTCTTTTTTCTGTATTGATTTAAAACATTTTTTTAAGTTCATGTGAACTGAAGAGACGTACTCTTCAAAAAAAAGCGACATTTGTCATTGAGTTTCAGGTGCTTGTGTTATGCTTTTTGCCCCACATGTTTATTCATTTCTGAAGTCTCCAAATAATACAAGAAAATAATGTAATTCTATTGGATCAAGTGTTTTTTTGGGGGGCGGGGTTTTGCTGAGGTTTTCATTTTTTATATTTAGGCCAAGCAGTTTCCAGTCAGTTGCAATGTGAATGCCTTAAAGATTATTTTACAACATACAGTTGAGCCCCAAACTATTCATATCACATCCAAATAAGAATTTAATGCATATTGCTTTAATGTCACCGACATGTTCCTCTTAGCCTTTGTAGTTGCACAGCCTGAATTGGATAGGTAACCAGCAGAGGGAGCTAAAGATTAGAGTGATGACAAAGAGGCCTTCTGGTCTCAAAGACTTGGAGCTCAGTGCAAAAGATAAAATTGTGGAAAAAAGAAAAAGGAGAACATGCTAAAACCTGGGAAGTGATTCCACAAGTGGTTTGATTCTTGCTCTTCTATTAGCGATTTTTGGATAATACCTGAGAAGTTATTGCTTTAGTAAATTAGTTTAAAAAAAAACTTAAGTTTTTCAAAATTATACTCCATTGTTTTCTAATGAGTAATTGCAGGGAACTATTGGAAAATTGTGAAGGATATTGATTATGATTAATGTACATTTTCCTCTTTCTTAATGATACACAAGGTCTCTGAAGCTCTGGGTGAGTTTTAATATCTCAGGTGCTATAAAATGTCTCCGATGTTTCAATTCAACAAACACGTTGCTGATGTGAACAGCGTAACATTAAAAAGTCGATTGCAACATTGTGCACATTGATACAGACGATTATGACTCAATATACTGAGCATATAAATCAGTATATTAATTATCTCCATTCCTCGCAACTGTGCAGAGGTTCTGTTCTATTTTCATGTCATTTTCCAGAACCTGTATTTTAAGATGTAATAGTTCGAGGGATGTTAGACTTTTGCCATTATACTGTGGCTGTATTCAGCTAATACTTTGCTTTACAAGGTTGGATTTAGTTCACTGGATGATGCGTTCAGGGTATTTGTCAGCCACAGAGTTTGTCATCTAAAACAAAAAAAAAATTAAAACATCTTCTGTGGCATTTTTAGTGATAAACTTCGGTGTGTTTCAAAGTGGGGACCACCAGAGGGCGCCAGGAGGACCATGCATAGCTGAAGGGAAGATGAGAAAACATTTGTTTCTTGTTTAAAATCATAAACTAATCTGTTTTTCCGTCATTATAAAATATAAGTTAAAATAACAATGTAATATTAGTTGCCACGCTCATCTTTCTGATTGACTGACTGCCAAATTTATCGAGCTGCTTTGCTCCTCATGCTAGCTTAGCAATCACTAAGGAACCGGCCTGCTGTAAAGGTAGCTAAAACCAGAAGGTATGAGGTAGCACTTATACTAAATGCATGTAATAAGTATTGAACAGTGAATAAAAGTGACAGGACATGGCAGGACTGGTACAAAACTGAAACTACGTCTTCTAGTTTCCATTGTTTCATGAAGGCCAAAAATTGTTACGTTTTTCCACCATAAGCTGTGAATCTCTGCAGCTCCTCCAGAGTTGTCAGGGGCCTCCTGCTTAATTCACTCCTCACCTAGTAGCTTAGGCCGATGGTCTAGACAGGCTGTACACATCCGTTTGGTACATTTTATTTCGGGATGATATAAAGCCCCTAAATAAATGTAGCAAGCACATCTTTAGAAGCCTTGTATCTTTGTAAATACAGTCCACCTTTGTGTAATTTTGTAATAAAGTGAGCTGAGCACAAATACACAGAACGCTTTTAAGATTTGTTTTGCTTGTAAAATAGTTTTGAAAATGCAACAATTTGCTTAACTTTACCTTTATGCACACATAAAACCCCAATAAGATACTTTAATGTGTTCAACTGTGACAAAACGCAGTCAAAAAGAAGTCAAATTTCAGTTTAAGAAGCGTAAATACTTTCGCAAAGCATTGCGAATCGAGCAGTTTGAATTTAGCCACATTAAACCTGCAGCCTCTTAAATTGCACAGTGGTAACCTTTAGAAAGCGCTGCTGTCACTGCAGCCTGAGTGGATAAGTGCAGGCTATAATCGCACTTCCTCTTATAAAAACCAATGTCACTTCTGATAAAGGCGCTCATAGTTTCCTTTTGGTAATTGTCAGCTGGACAGCCGAGATCTTAATCTTAATGCTCCACGAATCATTGCGTCCCTCTAATCAAGGCCAGGAAACCGGTAAGCCAGTGAGGTCAATTCGCAGGAATGCATCTTTTTCATCATATTTCCCATTCTCATCCACCCGGCATCCAAAAATGACATTTGTTTAGCCCAGACTCCCCTCTTCAGCTCTGTGTCGCGTTTTCCACAAAGTTGTTGTTTTTAGCTCCATTCAAAGACGTGCATCAGCCTGATGAACTGCTCTGTCTGCATGCTGGAAAAATACCTTCTTTTTTTTTTTTTTTTCTTCCATTTCTCGGCTCCTTCTTGAAATGTTCCCCTTTTCCTGCTCTCTTCCACACATGTGCTCGCTACAAAGGAATTGGGTCAGCGTTTTCGAGCGGATATGAACAAACAAACGTTAAAATGTTGAAATTGTGAAGGCTGACAAAGCGGGTTTGTCCCGTTGTTGTTTATTTATGCTGTTTGTGAGCAGTGGACGTTTACATTACGTCACATGTTGAGGCGAAACGGAGATATTCCCCATTCTCTTTGAAAATGGATGTGAAAACCGGCCGCTTTGACCTAATTTTAAGTGTCAAATTCATTCATATATTTTTAAGCAAATTTCCAAATGAATCTGTGTAAAAAAAGAAATAACATTTTTCAAATAAGTCAGGTTTATATTTCAGTTTCGAAGGAAAAAGTCACAAACAATCAGCATTTGAGTTGAAGAAACCGACTAGGAGTCTGGGTTTATTTTTTTTAATCACACTGTGAGTTTTGTTGTGATCAGGCTGATTTTGTTGGACGCAAAGATTTAAAGTTCATTACAATTTAATGCGTCAAAAGCGCGCGGCAAAAGAATCCTGCGTCTTTGCAAGAAAGAAATTTGTCGTGTAAGGACGGTTCGGGTTCAGAGAGCAACGGATCCACAGGCAAAAACACAAAAACAAAACAGATATTAAAAGATAAGTGTTTCTTTAGCTTTTAATATCTGTTAAGGTTTTCGTCAAAAGCGAAAACCTTAAAGGTGAAAAATGTGTCATTTAGAAGAATCATTTAATGTCTGTGTGACTAAAGTGGGAAAATAGCAATAGAACCTGCAGCGTGTTCTGTTGCAAACCTGAACTTCATCACATTAATATGCTTTAAATTGGGGACGAGTAGAGCGAGGCTTTCCTGGAAATGGAAATAAATAAAGAAATCTTTTTTCATTCTGTCTGAACTGTTTGGAATCACATAATTATAATCACATCGACTGAACTTCTCGAATTCCTGTCAGGTTGATTTTGGTAATTTGAGGTAACTTGATGCTTTAATAATAAGGAACAGCTGTTTATTTTGCCCTTTATGAATTTGCAAATTAAAAAAATATATATATATATTTTCTTGTAGCACATAGACAAAAACACAAACAGAGCTTTTCATATATTGTCACTTTCCATCCAAAAACATTTGATTCAGACCTCGTGTGGCAGACCAGAGATCTGCAATGCAAAAAAATTAAATGTTGTCCAATGAAATAACAGGTTTTAACAGATTCTCTGCTGGTTCTTTTGTGGAATAACTGCTTGAAATCTCCTCAACAGAATGACAAAAATAGCAGTAATATATAAATATCTATATTTGTGATTAGTTTGGAAAGGCTGTGCTATTTCTTACATCACTTTCCACAGATATCAGCAGCTCATGCATAGAAGAAAACACCTCAATTCTCTGCAAGAGTTTTATGTATTTCTTGATTGTAAAAATTATATATATATAAAACACAAATGAAATGGTTTTATTTTTTTTAAGAATGACAACAGACGTCTTGTAGCAGATTTTCATCAGAAAGTCAGGTAACATTTTAGGATCTGAACATGTTTCATGCAGCTCAACTGGGGACAAAAATGACTCGTTGGATTGCAAAGGTTGCAGGTTCTTATAACGGACACAATCAAAGCGAGGTAAAATTGTGAAGTGGACAGAAATGCATGGTTCTAAAAATCATTTACAGTCTAATAAAGTCTAATAAGTTGATCATCTATGAGTCTCCGTTACTCTGATGCTGCTAAATAAAACCCAGTGCAATCAGTTCTCATTACAAGTCTCCTCAATACAATTGAATATCCGTAAATGTAACCATCCTGAAGTGAAACCAGCATGCAAAGTTACACGCATGGAGGAAAACTAACGCTACGACAGCCTGAAAAGACCATCCGCATGGTGAAACGTGGTGGTGGCAGGATCATGCTGTGGGAATAACATGGGCAGAGTTGAGGGAGAGATGATTAGGTCTAAATCTAGGACAACACTTTAAGAAATCGTTTTTGAGGATTGAAACTGGACAAAGACAGCCTGTCCAACAGCAGAGCGGTCTCAGTTAAATTAGATCCATGTGATAGAACAGCCCAGTAAAAATTTAGATTTAAATATAATGGAGAAAATGTGGGAAGGCTGGGAAATTGACATTCAGTCCTTTAGGTTTGCAAATCTGCTGGAGAACGTGCGTCAAACTCAGGGTCCGCGGGCCAAATCCGACCCGCCGTAGCTACTTATGTGGCCCTGAAAATATTAATTTGTCAGTTAAGTCAAATACATATTTATCTATATTTATATCTATATCTATATTTTCAGCAGTATTTTAATAAGCAGCTTCATCAATACATTTTGCCCATAGAGGACATTAATGACCTTGATGTGGCCCGAAATGAAATCGAGTTGTTAGAGGTATACTAAAAAATATATATAAAAAATCCAAAAGGTTACATAAAGTAGTAGCTCAATAAATATTGTTTTTAAAATATTTGAAAGACCCTTTTTCTTTCCATCCTACTTTAAAATATGGGTCTCTTTGCAGATTTATCACTGAAAATCAAGGTTGACTAGATGAAAAACGTGTGAAAATTCAAGGTATGTGAATACTTTTTGCAATGTTATCAAACTTAATCAATTTAACACATTTTTATCCAGACAGTGCTGCTCCTCATTTCGATGCCACATCCGGCCTGCGGTCGTTTTCTGAAACCCGTTCCAAATTATTCCAAATACGAAAGAGTTCGGTCAAGATCTCCAGCTATTCATTTTTTCTTCTTCCTTTCTTTTCTTTTTCCTCCAGAAGCCGTAAAGCTAACAAAAGCGGTAGCGCCCGGACATGTTGGGACGCAAAAGAAAACAAAGCTCTGATTGTACGGCGCTTTACATTCCTGCAGGGTTTGGCTATAAACAGAGAGACAGTGACGGTACGCTGCAGACATGCAGAAAGAGGCCTTGAACCCTCATCACTACAACCCCTCACATCATCATCATCATCATCATCATCATCACGCTTCGTCGAGTTTGCATACTTTACGCTACCATTCTGTCGCCTCTGTGTTTAATTTACAGAGAAAATAAAATCTAAGTGTAATAATCGTTGGCCTTTCGTCTGTCAGAGTGGAAATTTTCCTGTGTGAGTTTTGTGCTGCTGACTGCAAATCCTAACGGGTGTTTATGTCTGAAAGTGATTCCAACGGCTTCAAATTAATAAAAAATAATAATAAAAAAAAAACTAATTATATAGATTCCTTTTGTTCCCACCCAGGTGCAGACCAGCTTTCTGATGACATCACCAACTTGTAAAGACCTCATCTTTTACCGTGACCTACAGCTTACCTCCTGTTTTTTTTGTTTTTTTTGTTTTTTTAACAAAACACAGCAGTCCATATGGCTGCAATGTGAAATCAAGTTTCCCCCTCACCCCCACTCTAAAACCGTGGCCTTCCGATGCACAAAGCCCCGGGATAACCGTCCGGCCATCAAAGAGCCGAACGTCCAGAATAACCGAAACCCTTGCACTCACAGCACACACACACACACACACACACACACACACACACACACACACACACACACACACAAGAGATGTCAAGCAGCTGCAAACACACAGTAAAGTAAAAAAAAAAAAAAAAAAAAAGCGGGAAAATGCACACAGAAAATGGCCTGCATGTGCTTATGCGAACACTCGGAGGTTGATTGGAGGTGTAGAATGGATTGGATGCCCCTCGTAATTCCTGGGACGGCATTTTCCTCTCGCTCCACACAGAGGCGGATGGGACCACAGCTGTTTGGACATAAATTTCCAGAGGAATGCCTTAAGTCTGAGCCCTCAGCGTAAAGGAGCATGACTGAAGATTCCTCTCCACATGACAAATGATCGCCCTCAGGACTTTTGTGTGTGTGCGTCTGCGTGGAAGAAGAAGAAGAAGAAGAAGAAGAAAAAACAGCTTCGTGTGCAGACATGCAAGGTCATAGAGAGGCGGTTTCTTTTACTTGTGAGTGATGGCTGCATGCAACACGTACACTCACTTGTGCTGGAAGAAGCGGCAGACAGCTGAGGCTTCACTCTGTCCGTTTGTGGACGTTCAGCAGCTGGATAGGCCCATAAAAAGTCAAATGTCTCCTTACAGCAGCTTAAGTCACGTTGGCAAATGAGCATGTAGGTTTATGGAAATATCTTAGATAGATTTAGTTGCATGCAGCTTACAGAATGGAAGAAAAAAAAATATTTATGTCTTCATTAGTACATTTTGAGGGTGGCGATCTGAGCCAAACTTTAGAAAATGTTGGCACATTGTACAAACATTGCAGCTTATGATGAAGTCATGGGCTCATTTTGCGTGTGGTGTTCAAATGTTTGAAAATTATGAAGTTCAAGCACATCTGTAATTTGAATGAGTAAAAGCATTTTTTTATATAAATTTTTTAATATGATTTCATTTTCTGGTGGGGGGTTTAGAGGAGGCCACCAAACTGGCTCCAACCCGGGGGCTTTTATTCTTCTACATCCGCCCCTGGATTCAATGGATTTTCTTTTTATATAAATACAGTACAGACCAAAAGTTTGGACACACCTTCTCATTCAATGACTTTCCTTTGTTTTCATGACTATTGACATTGTAGATTCACACTGAAGGCATCAAACTATGAATTAACACATGTGGAAATATGTACTAAACAAAAATGTCTAAAACAACTGAAAATGCGCCTTATATTCTAGCTTCTTCAAAGTATCAACCTTTTGCTGTGAATACTACTTTGCACACACTCTGCATTCTCCTGATGAGCTTCAAGAGGTAGTCAGTCACCTGAAATGGTTTTCACTTCA
>CAEFZX010013770.1:11774-32246 GCA_903066825.1 Alfaro cultratus | reverse complement strand
CTCTGCCAGCTTATTTAAAGCCACGCCTCCAGCGCGCAGTTTAAAGATCCTCACCTGTTTGCACTGTGATTGTGGCTCTTTGGTTGGCGTCCTCCTCACAAACTCATCCAAATCTTTGAATATATCGATTGATTGCCTGGTGAGTTTATTTAACAGCACTATTGCTTTTATATATGAAACATTTGCTTGATTGCTCATTGGAGCGTTGTTTTGTTAGAATGATTGGCGCTGCTTACCTGGACCGTCACCCAGGTTCTGTCAGAGCTGATTGGGACTAAGTACAATCAGCCCCACTCTCTGTGAGAAGGTAACTTGTTGCTGAATTTTGTGCTTGTTTTGGCACGTTTCCATTGATGCTGAGGCAGTGAAATTTAAACATAAAATTGATCAGAATGTAGCTACACTTAAGTTTGATATTCCGCAATATATTTATTTAATTTATTTTTTTCTTTTTCTTACTCTGCTTGAGTATTTGACGATTAATTTATTTTATTTTTCTTGATTGATATTTTGGAGGTGCACTTTGACTTTAACTTTAATGTTAAAGTGAAATATGATTGATATTCTTTTTGTTTTACTTTATTTAAATTATGGTTAATTTAACCTGATTATTGAAATGTTTAATTATTAAGAATCTAATTATTGCATTTAATATGCATAAATTGAATGCCTAAATTTAATTATTATTTTCTTTGTATTATGTTTATACATAATTGTTGTTTTTGATAAAAACACTTAATAGATTTTCTGACCTTTTAGGGCGGGTTTTTCCCCCTGATGGATAAGATCCTCATTTGGATCTGAAGATGGCGAGCTAGAGAAAAGGATTATGGACTTCATGATTTTGGGAATTAATTAATTTATTCTGAGTCAATTGTCTTGTCTCATTGTACTGTTGTAATTGTCTGTTTTTATACAATTCACTTAATATATATGCACCGAAACCACAAGCACTGTTTCCTGTTTTTCATTCACACCTCAGACTCCTTAAAAAAACCATTCTTCTGATGCTGCTTTTGAAGCCGCAGTTAGCTGCATAGCCCATAACTGTTACATTATTCACTCTAATACTTCCAATGTGGTGGAAGCTGGATTGTACAAAATAATTGTAACTTGCCTTTCCAAATAAAAAATTAATAAAAAAAAATACATAAGTGTGGACTATGTTAAGGAACTGTTCAAATAAAAGTTAAAAAAAATAAATACTCAAACTGCTACAAACAAGGACATTGCCATGGTTACTGCTTCATGTGGCAGCAGACTTTCAGGTATTTGTACAAATTTACATTAATATGTATTTATGGAGGTGACAGGTGGACCAGCAACTGATGTTTTCTGCAAATTAGGATTTATGAGCAGGGCTTTATAAATCTGGATTGTTTTGTGCGCCACACTTTTCTAAATTTGTCTGTACGTCAAGTTTTAGTGTGAAAACTGTGCAGTGTTTTATACATGAGGCCCCTGTGTCTGTTTCTGACAAAGTCAGACTGACTGAAGACAGAAACTTTCAGATCCTGCAGCTGAAGAAGGCAGGATCTGAAACTTCAATTTAAAGTCCACCAAAGTAAGAAAAGAGAAACCTGACCTGTATCATTAGTCTAAAACTTATTTGTTCTTCCAAGCAGCCACAAAGTTTTCCTATCCAGAAGGATTCAACGCCAAAGCCGTGAATCTGGCTCAGGATAGTTGCATTGTTTTTGTCATCGTTTAGAAATCAGTTTTCACTTTGACATTAAAGGCTTTTTTTTGGTATGTTTGGTGAAAAATGCCAAATATTGATTATGATTAATTTATAAAAGTAATTACATTCTAAAACATCAATGTGGTGAATACCTTTTCATAACACTGAAGCTCGATGCGTCCACAAACTCCCCAACATCCTGGAACAGGGGTCTGAAACTCCAGTCCTGGATGCTGCTGTCCTGCAACTTTTTGATGAGCCTCTGCTGCACCACATGAATAGAATAATTAGGACATTAAGGCTCTGGAGATCTGAGCTACACAAGGAGGAGGTAATTAAGTCATTTCATTCCAGCATTTTGTACCTGTGGCACATCTAAAAACTGAAGGACAGCGGCCCTCGAGGACTGGAGTTTGAGATTCCTGTCCTGGACCTACGTAGCTTGTGGAAAAACATGTATGACAAGCAAGAGCTCCCCCTAGAGGAGGAAAGAGGCACCTTTATGATTCCTCCAACTATTGTTTCTCTTCTAAATGCCAACACTGACTCCTAGAGGGTAGCAGAGCAGAAACACAGCTGGGGAAGCCACACCACTTCCTTACATCATGGTTATGTTACCATGGTAACTGATGCCAGCCACCCAACCAGTCTCCATCACCACCCTCACTGACCTGGGTCTGTGGTTTCTAAGGCCCGGCCCAGTTGGCACATGTGGGTCCCTCTGATTTCACTCAATAAAGTCACTTTATTTACGTTGCTCATGTTTTCATCAACAGATTTATTTTTGAAGAGTCAACATCACACTGAGGCTCAAACAACTTCCACCGGTTCTGCTCGTTTCAAAGTCCAATATGAAGTCAGAACCTCCTCGGATTATTAAACCGACCAGAACCGAACAACATTTAATGATTCATTCAACGACTGCAGAGTGGAAATTTTTCACCTAACAGATTGACACTTTCTAAAAAAAACAAAAACAAAACAGAACCAAGACGGAAACTCCTACCATCTCTGGAGGAAACTAGAGTCCGGACCAATCAGGCGTCAGAGTCCAGAGAATCGTCTCAGAACAAGTTTCAGCTCAGAAACAAAAGCTGTGCATGCTAATAAAAACAAACAAACAAACAAACAAAAAAAAACTACATCATGTGACCTTTAGCCCTGCCCACCCACTTCTGCAGCAGGCTACTTGTGTCCCTTGCTGGTCTTGAAAGACACCTGCAGGACTTTGTCCCCCAGCTGGTAGCCGTTCAGGCTGTGGATGGCCATGGCGGCTTCCTCGTAGTTCGCCATGGTAACGAACCCGAAGCCTTTGCACTTGTTGGTGTTGAAGTCTCGGATGACCTTGACGTTGACGACGGCGCCGAACGGCCCAAACATCTGCCACAGCATGCCCTCGTCGGCGTCCTGGTTCAGGTTGTAAATGAACAGGCACCAGCCAGAGGAGGGACTTCCCGAGGCTCCGCCCCCTGCGCCCATGTGGTCGGCTGACATTGGAGAAAACCTGGAGGCAAAGAGGAAGTGGAGAAATTTTAAAACCCGACAGCCAATCAGAACACTGCGTCTCATTACTCACCTGAACCTCTGCGCCTGGTGATGGACCGGGCCTCCGAAGCGCCGCGATTGGCCGTGGTAGGTCTGTGACATCACCATGGGGTTCCGGCCTTGATTGGGGTTGGCGGCAAACTTGACTGTGATTGGCTCAGAGCCGCCGGGGGGGACGTGTCCGTTCAGGTGCTTCACAGCGTCCTCGGCCTCGCTGCGCTTATCGTAGCGGATGAAGGCCACGCCCCGAGACAGACCTGGGAGCCAATCAGAGGACAGCGACTGTTTAGAAAAGCAGGAAGGAGGTTCAATGACTCTGAAGTTGACACAAACCAAGGCATTATGGGTGTTGGAGTGAAATGAAAGCAGATATAAAAGAGAGTGGATGAAAATACGATAAAAACGACAGAATAGAGAAAGTTTTCAGGTTAAGATCCATGGAGACAATCGGTCCAACACGCCTGGCTCAGCTTAGCGCCACCTGGTGTGAAACTCCAGAACTACACAACATTTTGGCCTGATGTGCTTGTTTTGTTTTTCTTTTAAATGAGGTTTAAGGGCGGTATTGTGACACAAACTGAATTATTCACTGGGGAAACAGAAACTGGTTAGAGAAGTTTTCTGAGAAGTTCTTTTTGAGCCCATGTGAACCGTTGTTCAGGGTCACCAGAGATGGGAAAAGACTCTTCTTTGTTATAAGGTGATGGGAAGGCCCGTACTTAGATAAGTGGTGGATATTAAAAAGCTAGTTATGTATTTGTGTCTTTATTTCTGGATTTGCCGAGAATGTGGTCAGTTTTTTCTTTGACCTTTGAATAAAATTGACAGAATGCATTTTGTTTCTTGATTCGTTTTTGATTGGAACAGTGTCTCATATCAAAGTAAGATTAATATATCTCCTTATCAGCGGATATTGGTCTACATCTTCTGATGATGACTTAAATCCAGAAGCTTTTTCATATTAATATAGGTTTCAACAAGATAAAATGAAACATTTGGATTTAGTTGAGTCCATCAGAACTTCCCGGTTCTGCTGAGCGTTGCTCTGGGCCCGTATTTCCTCAATGGAGAGGAACAGAGACGCTCCCATCAGGGAAAGAACCGGACCGCAACCAGACCTTATCTGCTCTGAGTGAGTCTACACCAGTGGAGCTCACTGGTGTGCTCCACTGTGAGCACACCAGTGCTCACAGTGGAGCACTGGTGTGCGGGATGGTTGCGGGAGCTGCCATCCCGCAACTTTCAGATGCATCACCTGCTCCAACAAACCTCAAATGAATGGCTTGTTAGCGGGTCTGTTCAGAGCTGATCCTGGTCTGTCGGAGTAAGGATGCATCTAAAAGTTGCAGGATTGTAGCTCTGGAGGACTGGACTTGAGCTCCCCTGGTTTACATGGAGCAGCTGACAGGGTTGGTTTCTTTGTGAAAAAGTTGGACCTAAACTTGAAGCCATTGGCTCCGTTTTTCTCTAGCACCGATGGAAGCGACGGGTCACATGACCTCACCTGACGCCTGGTCCACCAGGACCCTGGAGTTGATGATGCGCCCGAAGGAGGAGAACATGTCTTCCAGGTCCTGCTGGCTCAGCGTTCTGGGCAGACCGCTGATGTACAGGTTGGCGTCTTTGATGGTGTCCGAACTCGGGCGAGCAAACGACACCTGCAGGAAGGAGAGAGGAAGACTTCAGCTCCTCTTCCTCACAGGACAGAAATATTCAAATAAAATTACAGAAAACTTTCAAAGTAAGAGTTACATTCAGTGTCCAAATAAAAAACAGGGTATCTTAAATTTAAAACAGTAAAATAAAGTTTACATTTAACCATAATCATTTAAAAATAAAATAAAAGACATGAAATCATGTTGAGTTTTTCAAAATAAAAGCATCCGTTTTTAAAGTTAAGTCTTGGCACATCATCTCACTGAACTGAAGGAAGCGACAGATTCAGTGCTGACGTGTGTCAGAACAAAATACCTTCAATCTTCAGACGCTGCCGCTGAGAGCGCCCCCTACTGTCCAGGAAACATAACACATCTATCAGTGGAAAGAGGAAAATCAAAGAGCACCTGTGGCGCGTTACCTTGATAGTTTTAGACTGTAGCCTCAGGCCATTGAGGGTACTGATAGCCCTCTCTGCATCACTATGGTTAACAAAGTTAACAAAGCCGTAACCTAAACTGTGGCCTAGAGAAACACAAAGGAAAACAACAAAATAACAGCAAAACTCTCGGTTACAGAATCACATTGAGAAAGAAACACAGAGTTCAAAACGCAGCACAGAGTCTGATCAGATCCACAAAACAAACCCAAACGGTTCTGAACAAACTGAGAAAACGGGCTTCACGACAACAAGTTGGCGGTTCAATAGGGCTCAGTAAGGTAAACTGGACCCAGTTAGCTCCTAGTTAGCTCATGGTAAACTCATTTAGCTTCTGGCTAGCTGCTAGCTACTGGTTAGCTGCTGGCTAGTTCATTATTAGGTCCTTGCTAGCTCATGATTAGCTCCTGGCTAGCTCATGGTTAGCTTCTGGCCAGTTACTGATTAGCTGCTGGATAGCTCCTGCTAACTGACATCTAGCTTGTAGTTAACTACTGGCTAGCTGCTTCTTAGCTATTGGTTACCAGCTTTAACTAGCATTGGTTCTGACCCAGCAGGAGGGTTCTGATTGGATGCTTCTGTCTGAGCAGGTTCTGGCAGTTGATTGGTCGGAAGGAGCTGCTTAGAACCTTTTTTTATCTGATCTGAAAGTCCTCAGATCAGGAGGGTTTCAGTTACTGTGCCAACAGGAGAACCCATGGTAGCTATGGTTACGGGGACAGGTGAGCCTGTGGTTCCCATGGTGACAGAAGGGGAACCATACTCTGTATTCAAAAACCAAATAAAAACAAGAACATGCATGAGAGCAAAGAGTTAACATCGACCTCCCAGAACTTTGAGGAAATTCAGGCTGCGTTCACACCGCAGCCTGAAGTGACCCAATTCCGTGGCCATTCACACTTCAAAATAAATGTGACCTGTATGCGTTTTTCAGTGTAAACGGGCTAACAACCTGAAAGTGTGCCGCATGTGCAGTAGAGGACGCAATAACATCAGCGTTCTCGGTGTGCTGCCGACCTCCATGAAAACAAGTCCAGTGTTTGTGGTTAGGGTTAGTAAACATGAATGCTAACGGTGGAGCATAGCTTACACACTTGAAGTTGTCCGAGCAGAGCAGACAATTAACAACTTAATCCTCAGTACAGTCAGTCATAGTTGTTGTTTTTATTCCGGCTTGTGTGTATCAGGACGCAGAATAAGGAAATTTGCCGAATATCAGTGACGTTCAGGTGGGATTAATGCGACCTGGACGTTGGGTTGCATTTGAATCAGATACGTATCGGATACGGGTCACATTCGAAAAGAATCTGACCTGTGTTGTTAAGACTGTCATAAAATCAAATACAGGTCTCATTACGTCCAAAAAATCTGAATTGGGTCATTAAGAAAATATCTGAGACTAAAATCACAATAAACGGGTTTTAACCTGAGGGAGCGGCCGCAGCGCCTGGAGGTAGACGGAGACTAATCAGCTGCAGGGCCGATCAGGACTGAGGTCAACCGACCCAATTGGGTAACTGGTTCCACAGAAACATTTCTCCATTGGTGGGCAGCTGCAAGGACGTTTGCTGTTTTTGCTTTGGCTGTAACCGTGGCAACAAGTGTTTATTTTAAACTGGAAACACTGAACAAAGTCTGAAAACCCGAGACGATGTCTGAAATACAGGACAAGAACCGGGCCCGGTCCCCAGACTCTGAGGTGTGCCCGCCTCATGGAGGCAAAGCGGTGCCACCGACCCATCAGAACCCTGATGTGTGAATGCTTTTTCCTGCGCCAACCAGAACCGGGTTCAGCCATCAGAGCTTTGACCCAGTGACTACGGAAGCATCCGATCAGGTGAAGAACTTTCTGCTGGAGTTTGGACCCGAGCTGGGTCGGGTTCTGAGAGAACCATTACTGCTCCGTTTTCTCAACTTGTTCAGAACAAAGACATTTTTCAAACATTTTTCTGAAAATTTTACAACTACTGGAAAAAAAAATAAAGACATCAAAACATTTTTACAAAGATAAAAAAAAAAAAAAGTTCTGAATGTAAACAGAACTGGTTCCGCCCGATAGAAAACCGATAACCTGCCAGCGCCGCAACAAAAAAAAACAAACATTACAAATTCAACAGCAAAACCAAAAAATCATCCAGGCAAAAAAAATCCACAAAATTGTTTAGAAAAGAAAGAAACAATCACAAAAGTCAATAATAAAAAAACAAAAACAGCTGAGAAAAAGAACCGGAGACACAGAACCACTGGTTCTACTGATCAAACTGGGTCAGAAGCAGAGCAGGATTAACGCTTCCTATGGAGAGGCTGATGGGTCCCAGTACTGGTCCACATACTGGGAGAACTGCTGGAGCAGAACATTTAACAAATCATCTGGTTCTGCTGAGATACTAATTATGTTATTTAGGGTTTGATCATCACCTTTCTAAGCTAATTTTGAAATTTTTGTGTAAATTTGTTCAGTTCTGCATTATTTTGACTAAAACCGTCTCGGTGCTGCCCCCTTCAGGTGAAACAGTGCATCTGCAGTTCTATCACTCACACACGCCCCCTGGTGGCGAGTGAGGAGCCAACTATACCTGATCGATAACCCTGCTTTATCAATGTGTGATTGATCAGCAACACGCAGTGATCCGCTCTGCCTGCAGCGCTGAGGGAGGGAGGGGCCGAGGGCCTCCACCTGGCAGCTGAGCATGTCGCCGTAAATCTCTCCAAACAAAGAAAAACATTTCCAGATTTGTTATTTCTTGGTTTGGATAAAAAGTTAAATATAGCGACAAACAGCAGAAGGGAGCGGCTAAGGGCCTCCGCATTCTGACCTGAGCCCTGAGCCTGGCCAAGCCCCCTCCGTTTTCTTGCTGAATCCTAAATGTGTGAGGGGCGGGGCTTAGTTTTCACACAGAACCAGTCCGTTAAGACAGAACTGGGTCGATTTTAATCATTATCCCCAAGTTAAAATAATAAATCATGGTTCATAACCCCAGTGTTTGGCAGTGGTACTGCGGCCCCTAGCCAGCGACGCCAGCGTTACCTGCCACCTTGTCACGGATCAGCTTCGCCGACTCGACCTCGCCCACGCTGCTGAACAGGCTGCGCAGCTCGTCCTGGCTCATGCTCTGCGGCAGGTAGTTGACTATCAGGTTGGTCCGCGAGTCGTCATCCTCCTCCATCATCGTCTCGGTGAAGCCGTTGTCGTACAGCTCCTGAGACACAGGTGGGGAAACGTATCAGGTGAACACATAATGGCCAATCAGAGAGGGGCCTTAGGGAGCCAATCAGAAAGCGGTGCTTACCTTCACTGCTGCTCCTTTGGAGGAAATCTGAGCGTCTCTGACTTCACCTTGAGTCGGCTGGACCTCACACACCTGAACACATACAAGTAGGGTCAAAGGTCATAATGCTAAGCTTAGTACATCCTGTTGTCAGAAACAGGATCCAGCTAGAAGTTCTGGGACTGAACTGGTTCTGCTTTGGTTGTGAAATTTAAATCAGCTGAAATAATGAGACTCAGAGGTAAAGGACCAGCCAATCAGGAGGCACGATTATAAAACAGTCCGAATAATAATGAGATCAGCTTAATCGGCTTAGATGGAACAGGTACAGATCGGTACCAGTCAGCTGATAAGAACCAGTACCGGTCCATTTCTCTGCAGGGTGCTAACAGAACCAGCTTATGGTGTATCAAACTCCAAATGTTCCCTTACATCCTGAAGCAACAGGTTTTAGGGAACCTGCCGCATCCAGGTTGCCATGGAAACCTTTGGTAGGTGTCACATTGGTGGGCTCACCTTCAGGTACCTGATGTGTCCTCGTCTCACTGCCATGGAAACAGGTCAGCTGGTTTTACTGTGTCTGGAAAAGGAAGCTAATTGGTCAGTTTCAGAACACTTTTATCATATGACTCCACCAACATGGCTGCCTCTGGACCAGTGGAGGTTCCCGCCCCTGATGTAATACCTGATCACCCACAACCACTTAATCTGACCTCTGACCTTCAGCTGCAATCATTAGGTTCCTCACAACTGATCCGGATCCACCTGGAACCCTAACCCTTCCTCTGCCACTTGAACAAAGTCACTCATCTCTGATTCTAATTAGGTTCGAACCGAGCCGCCATTTGACGGACTATGACGTCATCCATCTCTAATCATAACCAGTTTCGGTTCTAAAGACCGTAAACGCCTGCTGTACAAGGTTAACAATGACCGAACCGAGCCAAAACGGACCGAAACGGTTCTGACGTTAGCAGATGAGAGGACTCAAACTGAGCACGCGGAGCTAATAGAGTGCTAACAAGCTAACGGCGGGAGCTAACAGGTTCACTGATAGAGCTCACCTGGACAGGAGGCACAGGTGAAGCAGAATAAGACCCACCAGTAGACAGGTTCGGCTCAGATTCGACCGATGGTTCGCTTAGTTTAGACACGAAGTTTAAAATCTGCAGCTTGGCACGCTCCTCTCAACACAAAGAAACGGAGTCTCGCGAGAATACAGCTTCCTCTGTGTGTATATTGGAGCTGGCAGAAGCTGTTGCCCTCTGTTGAACAGGCAGGGAAACTACAGTTTTAAAATATCTTGTTTAGAAAGTTATCTAAAAACTGATTATTCCTGGTGTTACCGTGGTAAGCAGCTGTTGTTTATAAACTTGATGTATAAAATAAGTTGACATTAACATACAACAGTTAATGAGCTAAAGTGACATGTTTTATTTTTTAAAACTAAACAGCAATTCAAACATTCAATTTAGTTGGAATTGATTTAAATCAAAGTTTATTAATCCCAGGGAGAAATTAAGTGTTATTGTAGTGCATAAGTTTCTTCAAAAAGTCTTTGTAGATGGTGATGTTTGTGGGCAGGAAGGATCTCCTGTAGAAGTCTGTGTTGCAGCATATATCGAGAATTTTCTGACTGAAGACAGTCTGGTGGAGATAATGCTCAGAGTTGTTTATCCTTGGCTGTACAATAATATAAAGGTCACCAGAAACAAACAGCCGACTTTATCAACTTGTTCATTAACCATAAGGGTGGATTAGCAGAGCATGCCAATAGCTGATGGAGTTATCTAGGACGTGTTGCTGTGGATTATCGTCTCTGCTGCTCGGATGCTGAGCTGTCATGACACTGTCAGAGGCATCTTCCAATTAATTTCAACACTTACAGCTACAGGAGATCCACAACAACTGTTGGAAGATGCTGGGATGATATGAGTTACAACAACATTTAGTTTTTCTTTGGGATGAATAAAGTATTTTCTCATTTATTTAAATTATGAATTAGTTGTTGCCATGTGATCCTCAGCCTCCTGCTTTTCCTTTCAGGTTGGATAAGCAACACCTGGTCTGGCATTTGGATTGGCTGTAGTTACTTCCTGGAGGCGGGCCATCGGCTGACATTATTTAGTCATTCTCCCTCTCCTGATATTAACTTTTTACTGTAACATAGAAAGTTCTCCTGGCTCAGTTCTTCTGCTCTGTCTTCTCTAACCTCCAGACGCCCGCTGGTACTGACCCGGTTCCTGCTCTGGTTCTGCTGGAGGTTCCTTAAGGGGTGTTTTCCTCTCCACACTTGTCCCGTGCTGGTCAGGAGGAGTAATGCTGCGGGTCAACAACTCGATGCAATCTGAAGATAGAAACTTTCTAAAACTAATTTGAATAATTAATTTAGCTTAGTGAATTGTTTGATAACCAGGGTCCAATCAGAATGGATGTGTGATTGAATTTAAATCATTTTCTTGTAAAGAAACTGTGTCCATTACTGCCCCCTTTGAGATTGTGTGACATCACATTTTCTATTGATCTGTTATTTTCTCAAAGATCTAAGATGTTGTTTGTTCATGGATAAATCATTTTTAGGTATCTGCATCTCCTCCAGCGGAACCAGAGGGTCTGGATCAGAACCAGAGTGTTGGTGAAGGTGATTCTGGGCCGAACTTGAAACGTTTTTCTTTCCTTCGCTGGCATCTCCAGTGCACCAGTAGGAGGCGGCTCTGCTTGATCTGTTCACTAGGAAGTGACGTCACTGCGTGGTTTCCGTTGCTACATGTAAACAAAGCGCAGTTAGCTGCGGCTACCCCGGTGACGAGAACTGGGCAGTAATCAGAACCAAGCCGAATCGGTGGATCCGGACCGGGACGTATTAGGGATGGAGTGAACCAGAACCGGAACCATGTCCATGGAAGACCCGTTCTTCGTCGTTAAAGGGTCAGAACTAGCGCAGCCACAGCAGCTAACATGAAACCGAACCCGAACCGAGCCGGAACCCCTGGTTACCGGTTAAACTGGTCAGACTAGAACCCAGATCTGCACCAGTCTGACCAGTTTAACCAGTTTAGCTGGTTGAGGAGCATCAGTTGCTAACCTTGTCGCGTGATGAGACCTAATAGAAACAACAGAAATGCAGCGAGGTGTCATGGCGGCGCTCAGGTTCAGACGAAAAATAAAATATCTGAAACTGGACCTGATGTTCAACACGCAATAGAAGGTCACGTGATGACCTGAGCCCGCAGCTGGTTAGCCTGGTAATCTGCTCTAACTGACCCTCCTTGAGACACACCTGTTCAGGTAACCCTACCTGCAGGTATTACCGACACGCCAGAGGTCGAGTTGGACCGAATGTCTAGTTCACGAATACGTTACTGATACCAAAGGGAAATTAAACCCGGTTCTGGCTCTGATTCGGTTCTGGTTCCGTGTGTGCAGGGAAGTGGAGAAGGCGGTCCACGCTGCCCAGAGTCTCCATCGCCGCTTGGTGGAGCTGCAGCAGGAAGTGGGAGGAGCCTCCAGGGAGGAAGTGGATTGGACGACCAATGAGCTGCGGAACGGCCTGCGGTCCATCGAGTGGGACCTGGAGGACCTGGACGAGACCATCAGTATCCTTGTCCCTCAGTGTGTCCTCCATTCTGTCCCTCAGTCTGTCTCCGAGTCCCCCGTCTCATGTCTCCGTTCTCCTTGACGTCCCTGAAGGCATCGTGGAGTCCAACCCCAGGAAGTTCCACCTGGATGCCGCCGAGCTGACGAAGAGGAAGGCCTTCATCACCGGCACCCGCCGCACCGTCCAGGTAGGTCTGACCTTCCCCTACCAGGTCCTCGGAGCTGGTCCGACCCGGTACTCAGCTGGTTCTCTGTTTAACAGGACATGAAAGAACAGATGTCTGGTCCAGCAGCTGGTTCTGGTTCTGCTGACAGGCACAGCAAACAGGTACAGGCCCTCAACAGCCAATCGGCTGCTGTGACTCATTTGGAGCTCTCTGATTGGTTGAGTCTCTTCCTGATTGCAATCTGAACGGGTTCTGGTTCTGTTCGGTTCTGCAGGTTCTGCTGGGAGACGCCCGGGATCCCATCTGGCAGCCTGGTTCTGATCGGTTCAGCCCGCCGGACCGCCGGCCCCAGAGCGCCAACGCCCAGTTCATCGGCGAGCAGCAGACACAACAGCAGGTACCAGAACCTCCTGCTGTGGTTCTGGTCGCCGGTTCCATAACCACATCAGCTGGTTCCAGTTCTGACTCGCCCTGAATCGCTGCTCTGTGTTGCAGGTGATCGCGGAGCAGCAGGACGAGCAGCTGGAGCGGGTTTCCGGAACCATTGGGGTTCTGAAGAACATGTCGGAGCGGATCGGCATGGAGCTGGATGAGCAGGCCGGGTAAGAACCCAGTTCTGACTGTGGAACTACCAACTGGTCCAGTTGAGTCTAATCCAGCGCTGGTTCTGGTCCAGATGGGTTTGGTTCTGGTTCTGGTACCAGTCTAGTGGACAACTTTGGACATGAGATGGACGGCACTCAGTCTGGTTGGGTTGGGTTCTGGTCCTGGTTTCAGTTAGCGCTGTAACCATTCGTCAAATGATTCGAGTTCCTCGATTATTAAAATTCCTCAATGAAATTTTAACTGCCTTCGGTAAATATGTTTTATTATTTAGCGCGCCGTGTTCCGGACGGGTTTTTATTTGCGTTGTGCACTTCCTCCTATGAGTTGTTGCTAAGGGCCCATGCTAGCAGCATGATATCCAGTTTTCAAGTTCGGTCTGGGAGGATTTTGTTCATTTATGATAATGTCCGGGCTTTTATCGTTTTTGGGGGACCAATAAGTACCCTTACATTGACGGCGCGATGCCTGGGGTACAGCAGCTTTTCTCCTCCCGGAGCTGCTGTCTGCTGGCAGGGAGCGAATAGACTGGACACGGCCGGCGGCTGCTTGTAGTTGATTCTTAACGTAAGTGAAGCTTTATGGATGAAGCGCAAAATTAATTTCATATCATCCCGGTCTCAACAAATGTGTGGCGGAGCTCATCATGGCGGCACGGAGCTGGGAGTTGTTTCTGAGTGTGAGGAACGAAGGTGTCAAATCCCGTCGCTAACAAGAACAGAAAAGCTCTAAATGCCTGGGCAAGGTCAGAGTTCATCTATTAAATTGACTGAAGATTAATCAAAAACTAAATACTGGAGTAAAAAAAAAGATGCTAGCACTATAGACATATTTTATTAGCGTATTTGTGATCCTGCCTCTTTATTATTACATTGAATATAATTTCAGGTTTTTGTATAACTTTTCTTCAGGTTAACTTAGAAAGTGAGCTGTTATTGTTACAGGTTAGTTTTTTAAACTACAGAAAAGTTGTTAGGGAAGTTGAGCTTCCCTAACAAAGTTAGAGAAGCTAGTAATATCTGATAGTAACTCTGCTGTTGTTAGATTTACCAATATTTAATTTTATAATTTTTTTTAATCTGATTACTCAAAAAAATCATCAGAATATCGATAGAATACTTGATTACTAAAGTAATGGTTTACAACAGCCTTACTTCCTGTCCCATTCTGGTCCAGTTCTTTTCCGGTCCGGTTGCTAAGTCTTGTCTGTCCCTCAGGATGCTGGACGACTTTGGACATGAGATGGACAGCACTCAGTCCCGCCTGGACAATGTCATGAAGAAACTCGCTAAAGTCTCACATATGAACAGCGGTAATCTGCCCAGCAACACATTGCTCATTCAGAAGCTCAGTCTGGGCTCTGATTGGGTAAAATTCAGTGATTCTGAGCTCTGATTGGACAGAGCTGTGTGTTTTAGGGGCGTGTCCGTCTATCTGATCAGTGATTGCTTGGTTTTTCCTCAGACCGCCGCCAGTGGTGTGCGATTGGAGTGTTGCTGCTGATCCTGCTGGTCGTCATCATCCTCTTCTTCATCCTCTGACTGAAGCGTCACATTGACCCAAACCGCTGATCCCAGCCCTCTAAACCCGGTCCGCTCCGGTCCGACATGTTTCTGCTGTGATTTTCACATGTTGAACTTTATTTCAGAGAAAAAAAAGTCTGTTCAGTTTGTTTTTGTTTTTTTATTTAATATTCTGAAAATACCTAGCATAACTCTAAAACCAACCAGTTTAACCAGTCTAACCAGTTCCTGTCCAACATGGACCTGGTGACTCAGCAGAACCTGGGTCCGTTCTGTTCACTCAGGACCACTTTGACCCGTTTGAGCTTCAATCTGATTGGCTCCTGACTGCAGCAGGAGAAACATGGGCCGGGTTCTGGAGGTTCTGGATAGGAGTGCACCGATTGCAGTTTTCTGACCGATGGCCAATAATCGATTTTTAAAAAGCCAGAGCTGCCGATTCAGACTTTCTTTGTCTGAAATGTCCATAAATAAAATTAATTATTTATTTGGATAACAGTGGGGTGGCTATTGTTACTGCAGACATGCAGACAGGACATGGTGGGCGGGGCTAGCCTGGTGGGCGGGGCTTACAGTGTAACCTCAGCAGAGGACAGTGGCTGATTTTTAGAGCTTTGCTGATGTAGATCAGATCGTCTGATCACTGATCTCCCAAAACGAAGGAAATCTGCACCAATAAATCGGCTGGCCGATAAATCAGTGCACCCCTGGTTCTGGAGGTTCTGGTGGACTGAACCCAGAAAGTGAACTCTGCTCTACCTGTTGACTGAACAGTTTTAAGTTTCATGAAATGTAAAAACATCAAGAAACATTATTCTTTCAATAATGTTTCTTACAGAACCAGAACCAGCAGTATGGTTGTCCAGGACCAGAACCCAGACCCAAACATCCGTTTTATTTTCTCCAATACCGAAACAAACCTCATTCTGAACTAGATCAGTTTAAACTGGTTCATTTTAACTGGTTTATTTGAGCTATGACTGGTTAATTTTGTGGAACTCACTTAAAAACACTAAATTTTGTTTGTGTTTGTTTTGTTTAATGAAAACTTTTAGTTTGTTAAACAGTTTTATTTAAGCAACATGTTTGAATTCAGATTATTGAAATTGTTTAGGATTTAACCACACTTTCTGCTGCTCCTTCACAATAAAAGCCTCTCACTCCTTGGTAAACTGTCAGCTCAGCGGTAGCAGGATCTTCTGACAAGACTCTTATTCTGAAGGTGCAACAGAAAGTCTGATAAATGAGCTACCTTTATGAGAACAGCTGACTAAGAAGCAGTAAATCATGGCTTTACACATCATCAGGTGTGGCAGGTGACATCAATGAAACATTTCATTTCTGAAATGTTTCAAAAATGAAACATTTCAACAAGATGTTGAAATGATGTTGAAATGTTAGATGCTTAATAAACAAGATGCTTTATTAAGCATCTTGTTGGAAACTCCAACAAGATGCTTATTAATGGAGCAGTTCGCTTTCTTTCAGCTGAGTAAAGGTTCCAAAGTTACATGGTTTCGGCCAATCATTATTCACACACCTTTCATATAGCGCGCAGACCGCTAGGGGGTTGGGTGAGTGTGTGTGTGTGTGTGTGTATGTGTGTCTGATGAGAATGCAGTTGCAAAAAAGTAGAACAAATCCGCCAAAACACGTTTGACCTTTCACTGTGTCCATAGTTCCCTTGCGGCGCAAGCAAGGCGTGCTAGATAAGATCGCTGAACAAGTGTGCGAAAATGTTGCCACCTGGGCGGCGAGGAGACCGAGGGCTGACAAACATTATCTGAAGGGGAAACGGCAATCGATGTAACTGGCTACGTCATCAACAAGCTTTTTCCACAGTTGGCCGGCAGACTGCAGATCTATATCTTCAGACAAATTTCTATCGTTTCTACTTCTGGTCGTATACGTTTATATCGCACATTCCTAGAAAATAGTCCTCATAGTTTCATATATACACTCAGTTCATGCACAATAAGGATTCTTTAAAATTAGACGATGGCAATAGCATAACTCTTAGTGGAGTTATGCTAAGCGTTAGCATAACTCCACTAAAAGGGCTAGACCTTAGCGTAGCATGCTAACAGGGCTAGAAGTTAGCATAACTCCACTAACAGGGCTAGACCTTAGCGTAGCATGCTAACAGGGCTAGGCGTTAGCTAGACCTTAGCGTAGCATGCTAACAGGGCTAGGCGTTAGCATAATTCCACTAACAGGGCTAGACCTTAGCATAGTTTGCTAACGGCAAGGTGACTGAAGGGCTAGGCAACAGCTGGATCAGAACCTTCTGATCCAGGAGGTTTCTCCGACGTCTGGTCCGTTGAACCGAAGCTGAAATGTGAATCTGGAAGCAGACAGAGTTTCTGCTGCCAGAGGAACCAGGAATGAGACGCCATTCATTTCAAAATTTTGAAAACTTGAAGCAGGAACATAAGAGGTTAAAATATGTGTCATACTTTTAACTTTGTGTGAATATAGACATTTAAAACAGACGAGGAGTCAAACGTACAAAAAGTTTTATTTAATCCAATTTAATGTCCATTGAATCATCCCAGTAACTGAACAGCAGGGGTGACAAAAGGTTTTTAAAGAGGGATTAGCTCATTTTTTTCCTGAGCTGCTCCACTGGCCTCCTTCACTGAATTAAAGTGACACCTTCAAAGAACCGCTCTCGTTTGTGATCGTGACCAAAAGGCTCCAGTGTGGCAGGAAGCCGTCCTGGAACCGGCGAGCAGTCAGTTACCAGAGTACGGAGGTGGTTTCTGTCTGGGGATACGCATGGTGGTGGTCGGGTTCACCTCCAGGATCTTGTCTCCCACAGACGGAGGCCGGTGTACTGCTGCTCACTGCTGCCATCCGCCATTTCTTCCGTGTACACACCTGGAACTTCAGGCCCTTGAAGAAGGTTTCCCCGCTCAGATTATTCCAACGCTTCATCTCACAAAAGACCCATTTAACCCTAATGTGGAATTTAAAGGGCCAATATCATGTAAAATTGACTTTTGATCTTTCCATCATGTTTTTATGTTTTTCCCTCATGAATTACAAACCTGGAGTGTTGCATTTGAAATTTCCATGTCTGAGAAATCCTAAATTCTCCATGGCAACTGTTTAGATTAAAATTGCCTGGGTGAACCTAGACCCTCTTCCAGGTGCAGATCCTCCCCCTCTCGACTCCTTCAGACTATCCAGCAGCAATTAATAATAGTTTTATTTAAAATACCCTTTATATTGCAAAGGCCACTGATAAGCAAAGCTGCCATTTCATGCCAGCAGGCCAGGTGAGTGAAGTGTCTTGCCCAAGGACACAAACAACGAGGGCCGGGAATCAATCCAACGATCTGGCATGGCTAACTCCTGCCGCCCCGTTAGCAACAGCTGGTGGAACTGCTGGATCCAATGCGCATGTCCAAGGTTTGGAAGAAGCTAGGACTTTTGATAACTCCGAAAGCTGAGCTGACTCCAAACTGTCCAAAACAAAATTCAGGTGCCAATAATTCCATTAGTTACATTCAGCACTACAAACTAAACTGGTTTCAGTGGTTTCCTGTTGGGCGCTCGCTCTGCCCTGTGGCTCGCCTTTTTCCAAAACTCTGATCTGACAGTCGACTAATTTCCAACAGAACCGGTCTATCAGAACAGATCTGAAGAACCACTGACCGATCTCCCTGAGCGGGGCCGGCCAATGACCTCTGACCTCAGACATGGATGACGGACAGACACTGAGCTCTGATTGGGTGGGACGGTGGTCAGTTGATACAAGCGGCTGTTTTACTGCTCATCAGCAGGTCCATAATCTACGCTGCAGTTCTTGCTCTCCTCAGAACCAAAACTCTGCACTGATGACGACTTCTTCATTTGCAGTCCCAGCGCCCCCTGTAGGATAGACAGGAGATCCACTCAGCAAAAGAAAATGTCTAGTATTTAAAAATAAAGATCTAAAACAGAAAATCTTCCCACACAGAGAGACTGAGCAGAAGGAGATTTCTTCCACAGGCTGCAGGACTTCCTGCCGTCACTGGGAAGACGGTCAAGGCTGCCGGTTCGAGTCTTGCTCAGTTTGACCGAGGACAAAAGGCGATGCAGAGAGAGACGAGAGGGTCCATCTCTACTGAATCTGAAGAAAAACTGATCAGAGATCAGAACGCTGGAGATGGATTCATCAGATAAACATCTTTCACTACAAAAATAAATATGGACATTTGTTTTTACCTTTATCTGCAATATTGGCAATGATTTTTTTCTGTTTCCTTGTCGTCAGTTAATTTGATCTCAGATTTATTGAAGTTGCTCCTGATTGGTCGGCAGTTTAAAGGCCGGTTATGAAGAGCAAGTTAGAACCGGCCTGACTCGGATTCTTCAACATTAACCATTTAAACCTCAGTTTCAGTTTTAGATTAAACCAATCGGAGTCCAAAAGGTCAGCTGGTTCTGCAGAACCACCAGAGCAGTTGCAGGTTCTGGTGGCTCAGACTGAGTCCGGTCCCAAAACTGGCCCTGCGCCCTCTATGAAGTGTGGACTCAGTTGAGAATTGGGACAATTTGCCTCCGCATCCAAAATGGCCGACCAGTCACCATTCAGGCATTTTCAAAAAAGTACAACAAGCAATTGATTTTTTAGTATACAGTAGACTTTTTTTTTTTTGCAGGAGCTATTTGGTCGTTCAGATGTGTTTTGCTGAGTTGGTGAATACTGAACAAATTTTGATAGTATTCACAAATGTACAGTAGAGTAAAACAACAATTATTCCAAAACTTTACATTTTTTTTGTAACTATAGTTCCATAATGAAGTAATATACTTCACCGAAGTCCGCCTGGATCCAGGTTTAGCAGAAGTGCGGAAGTAGAACCCAAAAGGGGGCGGGGCTAAAGCAGGAAGTGGAGATTTGGGACGTGCTACGCAACATGAACGAGCGTCTGAAGGACACAGAGGAGGAAGCAGTGGAACCCGAACCGCTAGTCAACATGGGTGTTACATGCAGTGGTGGAGCATGCAACATGCAGATTGCAACACTGGGTCACATGGCAATGATGATGTCATCAGTTTGGTTTTAATGATGTCATCAGTCTGGGTTCAAACTCACCGCCGAGGAAGTGAAACAATACTGTCGAGCTCTTCTGTGATTGGATGTCTGCGGTGTCCATCTGGGCTACCTGAGGTGGGCGGGGCTTTGTCTTCAGCTGTGGACCAGAAACGTGATGTCACCAATGAATGTTTATGTTTTTTATAAATATTGTAAAATGCATTGAAAATTATCTTCTCTTATGAGTTTTTCAGTTTCCTCCATCTTCTGTCTGAGATTTTCAGAACATTGTGTCCAAATAAATGCAAAGAATCGTTCATGCAGGTTCGGCCTGGTTCTGTTTTGAAATGGACCTGCTGGTTCTGGTTAACCTTACACCTGCCAGTGAGTTTTTCCTGGTTTTGACCCCTGATCAGGACAAACCTTCTGCCTTTTGACCACAGAGTTCACCACCTGAGTTGTCATTAACTGAAAAGTAAAGATTTTAGAAAACAAAAAGTAGCAGCATTCTGTGTAAAAACAGCATTATCAGATTGATCCTTGAGTTTCTTTACTTTAAAACTTCCCTTTATAATTGATTCTAATTATTTGTTAATTTGTTAATTCTTATCAAATCAAATTTGATTTGATAAGGTCAAATCAAATTATGATTTGACCTTAAATCATAATTTAAGGTCAATTATGATTCTGTTCAGGTGTTGCTGATGAGACAGCAAACGGATTTCAAAAAAATTACCTGATTTATTTGTTTTAAATGGAAAAAAGATTTAAAACCCATTATGAGAGCATAAATTGCTGATTATAAGTGGAAACAAACTGTTAGCTGGAAACAATAAGCCAGCAACATTTAGCCACCAACAGTTAGAAACCAACAGTTAGCCACCAACAGTTAGCCACCTAAGGTTAGCCAACAACAGTTAGAAACCAACAGTTAGCCACCAACAGTTAGCCACCTAAGGTTAGCCA